>JAECUM010023027.1:0-27797 GCA_016617855.1 Megalonaias nervosa | reverse complement strand
CTCTATATATACATATATATATATATATATATATATATATATATATATATATATATATATATATATATATATATATATACCACATACATTAACAAATAACATGCATTTAAAATGTTGGTATAAAGCAATTTGATATACCAATACTTTTGGTATATCAAATTGTGATCCGCCCATGGCGCAATAATACGCATATATAAACATTCTCGCGAGCGTCTGCGGTTGATTCTAGATCAATGATCAATTTCCACAAATTAGTCACTAGTGACGTATGAAAAATAATGATGAAAAGTATTAATAATCCCCGTTTTCTAAATTAATTTAATATTGTTCACATTTTCATCACAATCCTTTCTGCATTCTGTTCTCCCCTCCCCTCTCAAGCATAAAGGACAAACTGCGCAGAAAAGTGGAATGAGAGAGAAAAGGAGTTTGGGCTGGATTAAAACCTTGAAATAAAAATTACACCAAGTAACCTACAAGAATATGGTTCGTCGTAACGATACGTGTGCACTTTCCTTGGGATTTATCAACAGTGTTTATCAATGATACAATGTTGCAAATCAGTAAATTCCTCGGTTACGTGGTACACATACTGTGATATATTTAATGTTATATTTTTTTTAATTTATTTATTTATTTTTTTCTTAAACATACCATAATGTTCTAAAAATTCGATTATTATTATTATTTAAATATGAAAATGTCCAAAGCTCTCTCTCTCTCTCTCTCTCTCTCTCTCTCTCTCTCTCTCTCTCTCTCTCTCTCTCTCTCTCTCTCTCTCTTGACCATGTTAGCAGGATACGGGCTAAAGTCTATGAAATGGCGAACGTAGAGGATTTTCCAACAATATCTCTGGACTTATGAATGATGGTAAAAGTTAAGTCAAACCGACCAAAGCATGAGAGACAGACAGACAGACAGAGACAAGAGTTTTAAAGTCAAACCGACGAGAGAGAGAGAGAGAGAGAGAGAGAGAGTTTGTGGGTCGGTTGTACTGTTGCTAAAGCAGAATAATGACTTAGATCAACTGTAAATATATTAAAATATTTTAATTACCGCTTGTTGGTTCGTCAGTAGGCTTAGTTTCTATTCCACATTAGTCTCCATGCGCCGGTATTTGAATGGTGTAGCTATCCATGTGTTGCTACTGCTCTACTTATATCATTACAACCATCTTTCATGTTTAAATCATAAGTGTGTATTATATTGATTTAATCAATGTGGAGAAAAATAGAAACCAAGAAAAGAAAACAATCAACTTATCAATATGCAGAGGTGATTGTAAATAGCCACTACAGCAGAGAACTACATTTTGTAGCGGACACACTAGGGGATGTGAGGAGTTCATTCACTAGGTCAATACACGGCTGCCTATATAAAATCTGAACTCCGTTCAAAGGTCAAATATATGTATTTGTATGTGATATAAATAAAATATATGTACAGTATGTACGCTGTATCAATGATATACCACTCATATAAATTTTTCATTAAAAGGAAACTCAGCAAGCTTCGTTTCCTTTTAATGAAAAATTTATACATCTTGTGGTATATCATTGATACAGCGTACATACTATACATGTACATATATTCTATATATATATATATATATATATATATATATATATATATATATATATATATATATATATATATATATATATATATTACTTGTAGGAGTCTATAATTTTTCATAGATTTTGTGTTAATTGTTTTGTGTTGTTTCATTTTTTTTTTTCTCCTCTCCTGGCAAAGAACTTGCTTAGCCCCAAAAATTGGGAAACCATTTTGAATTTGTGTCATTATCTTACAAATTTATATATATAGAGTATGTACAGTTCTTATCCTCAGGCTTTAGCCGGAGGACATTGAGATAGGGTTTGACTGTCTGTCCCTTTGTCAGTTTGTCAAACATGCTTTTACTTACTGCCTGGAGGGGGTGGGGACAAAAATAAAAAGTGATGGGATCTGCCTTGGTGAAGTATATCAAGTTGCTTATTGAAGTATATCAAGTTGCTTATTTATTTGCCTTATGTTCTGGTTATATCTGATTACACTAAGATACTTCACATTCTTAGAAATCACAAGAAAATGTTATTCAACTATTGGCATTATAAGAGATAATTAATATTATTTTTCTAATACACCACCATATTGAGACCTGTTCTCCGTTTGGGGCATAATATGTTTCTACACCATAACTCCAAGCATGTGTATCCAGCATGCATGTGAAAATTTCCAACTATGCAGGAATTTCATGAGTTTTTGTCATGATTCCTGTTATGACCATTTGCATAACTCTTACTTTAAGCCTCTAAATGTGTGTGCCAATACTTATTATTAGAAATGATAGATTCAGCCATAATGTTCTAAATAAAAAGAAGATTAAATGGGAAAGAAAAAATATGATTTTAGGAAGTTCTTTTGCACAGCTTAGCAATTAAAATGTTTGATAAATGATTACTTCAACAGCTTACATAACACCAAAGGCATTATGTTGGCTGTGTGGTTTAGCAACTGACAGTTTATACCATGATTAATTCAGTGAAAACGATATTAAATTTTTATGATTTATTTATAATTAATTCTGTATGTTTTATTTTGCTTTTATAAATATATTTTGTATCAGTTTTAGAGCGTTATGTCAGTCTATGAATTCTTGTTGAGGGCTTCAAGTACATAGCTATATATGGAAAGACATTCTTCATCAAACTCATAAGTAACCAATTTTCATTTCTTTAAACCTATTTTCATATCTTTAAACCTATTTCATGTTATTATCAGGTTGGGCTACTTATAAATGAAATTGAGACTATCATTAACTGGTTGTAGTGATGGGGTTCCAATAGTCATACATAGTATGACATTGACCCTGACAGTTATGATGGGGGAGGTATGGAATCTATGTGCCACCCACACATCCTACATTGTAACTATCATGGATGGCATCTTACATTGTAGGACTGTGGGTGCAAGTGTTATAATGTCTGGACCCCTCTCTCCTAATCCCTATATCCATTTACCCATAGTTTTAATTCAATTTGAAACCTGGTAATGAGCTGCAGTGAAAGTGCTGTAGCCCCCAATGTTCATCGAGGTTGATTTTGAGATTTCCCACTCTGAGATAGGGGTCGACATAAGAGATCTTACTCTTTTAGATATTTAAACATTTCCTTCCTCTTCAGGAGATTGAATCAGTTTAATTTCTGGTCATCCTGATGTTCAACTGGCAAGTGTCCGAAGTTTTATTGGTCAGTTCAGAATGCTTGATAATTCAGCTTGTGAAATATTGTCCACTTCAGACTTCATGCCAGATATTGATTGATCAGTGAATTCAGTGTCTCCATGTTCAAAATGTTCCTGATATTTTCAGAATTCTGCCATTTCAAACACAACAGTTGCATGTGAATACCAGCGACAGAACAGACCTTGACCTAGCATACATGCAACATTTTCTTCCAGATTTATATCAAATATAATTTTAAAAAGTGATTTTTCTTGAGAACAAATCATAATGATTTGCTATATGAATTGGTCAAAATCAAAACCCACCAACATTTTTATTTCCTTTTGAAGCCATACAATGTGTATGCCTTCTGTTTCAGTGTGTACATTGGTTACTTTGCACATAACCCTATTTATAGATGTTGATAAAAGTAGTTCTCCATTCAGCTTATAAGGAAATAAACACAGCTTAGCCTGATCACATTGTTATGTTCTAATCACTGGGAGTCTTTGCCACATTTACCAACTAATGCAGCTGCAGTTATTAACAGGTAACTGATGAAAATTTGGATTGATATGCATCATTAATTTCATTTTTCATGTTTCTGTCTTTTACAGATATGGCCACTTGCTCAAGCATGCAATTTTACCTTTGTTCCTGTCCAACACAGGTAAGGGCTCATTGAGGATTGATTGTCAAGCTGAAACTTATTCAAACTCTCTTACTCTCTTCTCAGTAATATTAATATTTGCTGAAATGATGTAAGTAACTTAACTTGTGTAGTACTTAACTACCAAAATAATATCAAAGAAATGTCCGAACATAATAAGGCGTGACAAATCTCTTAGTTGCTTTTAGTAACTATAAGAGTCCATGTCTAGGGGAAGTGTGTCATTCACTCCATTGCCCATTACCTGAACACCATACTCATTTACCAGTCAGTTAGTGTATTATGATTATCAGGTAAAACACATGTGCGAAAATTGGATCTAGTATGTACATGATGCTTGCAGCTGAAACTTTACCTTGCTTCATATACTCCATAATACAATGAGTGCAAGTGGTAACTACTGGGCAATGTATCTGTTTAATTGCAACAGCTCTGGTAGGTAAACTTTACCTAGTGCCTGATTGAATCCTTCAGGAGAAAGTGCCACATTTGACGGGATAGAGGCATGACATACTTCGTAGTAAGGAACTTCTGGTAATGAAGATATGTCAGTATTTTGGACAATAATCCTATTGTATGAATACTAAAATGTAGTTTTGGTAATAATGTGAAATAAAATGTTTTGCACTTTCCTATTCACTGCATGAACAATTCTTCTTTCATTACGCATGATTTTGTAAGAAATTACTGTTTAATGCGCTACAGCTGTATGTAAGGCTGGTGCGTTTTCTAGATTCTGATTGAAATGGATACCTGAAAAAATATTTTAGAAGGGTTGCCCCTTATCGCTAAAGAGAAAGGTTCTGTACCATCTTGGGTAAAAATACATTCTGATAGAAGTTACTTCTGGCAGTAGGCATTTGGAGGTTTGATCCACCATGAATTTGCCTATTACTACCTGTTTGACATTGGTGGAATCAAGACTTGAAGGTATCCAGGAGTCATATCACTGTGCATTTTAACCTACATGTATCCAGGAGTCATATCATTGTGCATTTTAAAAGTTGTTCTCATTTTGGGTTTGTAACATCTTATAGAAAGTCATTGCCATTTTGTTGTGTCCAAAATTTTGTGCATTTGACATAGATTTTATTGCCCCACAAACAATTCTTCCTCCTTCACTTTGAATTTTGTCTATTTCATCTTTTTCATAATGAGTGCAGTTATCCCAAATAATATTCCTGTACTAAATAGAGTGGTCTTATAAGGGTGAAATAAAGAGGTTTCTAAGACTTTTAAGTCAAGTGAGAGTTTCAGACTATGTTATAATAGCTATCTTTTTCCATACTTTTGTAATTATTTCCAGTATGTGTGTGTTCCAGTAGAGGGTTTCATCAAGAGATTTATAAAACTTGGTAAATATGCTTAAATCTTCCAGCTGGAATAAGTTCAGTATTGACCAGAATTGATGCCTTGTAAAAAAAAAAAAAATCTGGGCACATGCTAATTTATCTATAAAGCTCAGCCTGTTATTATGTTAGGAAGATTTTAATATCATTTGTTCATCAGGTAAGGAAAAATGGGCTCTTTATTTCTTAGTTTATTAGCAACACTTGAAGTTTGCAATATCTTCATAGAGGGTGCTGTTGTCAACAGTTTAAGTGGTGTCAGTGAACTTCTGTTCAAACTTAAATTTATGCGTATGATTTTTTGTGTTGGAAAGAACATACCAGTAAAAAGCTGATTCCTGTTCAAATTCTAAAATGGAAAATGAAAGTGGAATGTAGAATAATATTACTTTCCCTGCGTACATTCTATAAACATTTATTATTTCTTATAATTGGAATTTAAAAATTTCAAACATTGTTCAAATACTTGGATTTTAATTTTGTGTATTATGAATATCATGCCTTATAGCTATGATATATCAAATGTGGTCTTTCCAAGAAAGACATTTATAATTGGTAATCAAATTATTTACTTGTCATTGGTACAATTGGTAATCAATGTGTTATTTACATGTCAGAGAGCAAGGTGGTGGGAGTAGGTTGTGAGCAGATAACTGCTCTGCATTTACTGAGTTCTCCTTGAACACATTTCCCAGTCATATTAATATTTGGAACCTAAGCATGCCACCTCCCAAATCCAACTCGCCTAAAAGATGAAAAATTAGAGTCTACATCATGTAGACAAAGGGCAATAACTCTTGCCCATTGCATCCACATGCTACCAGTGGATGTTGCTAGTTTTCAAATTTCACTGTCTTGCAGTCAACATTGTACAAAAGCCTGTCAGTCAGTGCCAATACTGGTAGGAATTTGAATCATCCATCCAGAAATTTGAGTTTACATTGTGTTTTATTCAATCCAATACAGGTGGTTTACATTATTTTTTGAATTTTTCCAATATTTTTGTGAATTTGTCACTTTCTTGGATTTTGTTTAGACTGTGTTGTACAACATGCTATCATTGGTGCATGTTGTGATGCACAATTTTGGATACACTGCCTATTACTGCCAGTTACTAACTTGTTAGCAACTTATTAATATGCTGCATTGTTAATTTGTAGATTTTGTTTGTTGTAATTTGCAATATTTTGTTATTTTTAGTGACACATGTTGATGAGTGTAATAAAAATGCATTGAGTTCAAGGCCAAGGAAAACATGCATGAGTTGTGCACTGCATGTGCAAAATGTTCTTTATTAATACCATGCAGTGTGTGCACCATATGGTCCATGAGTATATGGATGTTTTTTCAAAAAATCAACCAGGGTGAAGAGAAGAGGGTGATGATGATGCAAAATTTTAAATTCTGGCAATTCTACCACTTTATTCCACTTTTATTCCTGTAGGTAATTATAATACATTAAGGGGGAGTGTACCCCCATTTCTAGGTATTCAAGGTGGCATAAGTTCTCCTGCATGTCTAGGCTTGCTCTTTCAAGCCTGCAAGTCAAGGTACATAGGGTTTTTAATGGATCCAACACATCCATCCTGTACTACCATATTGCTGTCTGGAGCCATCCATGCTCATTGAAACAGATGAGTCCAGCCAATCCAGCCATCACAATCAGTGGAACTTACTGAAACATCTGTCTCGCCAGGCCTGTGGCTTCATCTTTATACAGTTACAGAGATCTTGATGAATTATCTACCAGTTCTACCATGCTATAGCTACATACAGTTACAATTATGGGGATCTTAGTAATAGATGAGGCCACCTTTGCCAGACCTACAGTTTTATCTCTATCAAATGAAAGCGATTTTAATAATAAATTTGTCCATCATAGCGTGCACATCGCTACACATAATTACAATTATGGAGATATTAGTGATAAATCTGTCCATCTGACCCTGCTTATGGCTACTTAAACATATTATGATCTGGATTTTAGTAATAGATCTGTTTGTCCTGACTTGCCTACAGTCAGGCCAGTACCAACTGGACTACCTTTTACGTACCTGGTAACAGTGCCTACCATACTTCTAGTACCTGTATGACACATTAATCCTGCAGAGCTGGCTTACCATATATTCTTGACTATTGCAAATATAAGTTACTGTGGCTCATACAGAGATGACACATCATCTGTGCCACCAAAGATAATTTCTGGATATTAGAGAAGAACCAGAACAGGATGCCACACAGTGAGTGTGAACATGCTCCTGAACAACAGCATTACAACCACAATGTGGATTGAGTTAAGCTATAAGGCTGCTGTAGAAGAGATATGCTGGGTGTTGTCGGTTTCAGAATGCCCTCCACCCCTAATGCAGTGCATAAATATAAGGTCAAGACTTTTGTAGATATTGACGATGAGGAAGATACTCCATTCTTCCAGTTGCATCCCCAGCCAGTGATGATCAGGAAGATTACTGACTGTCTGTCAGGAGGAGTCTGTGACCTGGCTATAATGAACACATTATCTGGATAAGAATTTTAGAAGTTGTCCACATGTCTCCACCACATTTTTTATAAAATGGACAAAAATGTGTTTAATGTAAAGTTGAAGCTGGTTCACAACATTGTCGCCACATCTTTGATGTTTGATTTGGCCACATTTGCAAAATTCCTGCTGGCAGAAAAATTGACAGACAACATGCCTGGAAGTTGACAGCTCAAATATCTCAGGTCATGAGCAGAGCAGCTCACAATTCAATGGCAAATGCATTGTCTACCTTTGCTGATCTTTATCTGATATGCTGTGATGCGTGTTTGCACTCCACTAAAGCAGCATCTCGCTCTGGCTTTAAGGATGACTGATTGGCTCAACAATGTTGTTGAGGGCAAAATTGAAGAAGTTCAGACATAGGCAGCTCAAGTCTGTAGTGATTTACCTAATTAAACAGGGAGCACCAAATCACCTGACATACATACTGGTTTGGCAGTTGCTCCATTAGTGTTCCAACTTCAGACCAATATACAAATCAGACACATTCACTGCAGACTTAATGTCCTGGCCAATGTTCTCTCCATAAATGGTCAGAAAATTATATGGAATGGTCCTTTGATCTTTCGGTTTTTCTTGGATTTCTGCACTTTAGGGGTGTCTGATAATTGACCTTTTTGCAACAAGGTGGAGCCACAAATTTCCTAAGTTTCACCAGTTCCAGACCCAGAAGCTTGGGCCATGGATGCAATGTCAATGATAGAAAGGTGCTATGTACATTTGCCCATCACTTCCATGTACTTAGTAATGAAAATAATACAGAAAATATGGGTCAGATTTGCAAGATTGTCTCAGATGGGACAAGTCCTGGGTCAACAATCCACATGATCTATATGTTTTTGAACAACGTTGAATGTCAGTCATTGGGTTGATACATTCCATATTTGGTGTAAGACTGTTGCTTCAGAGATAACTACTGCAGGTGAAATATACAAGTAAAATCTGCCTCCTTTACACTATTCAATCAGGGATATACTAATCGAAATCTTAGCAAAAGGGAAATGTATAGAAATCTTTGAATAAAATATATTTTCCACCCAAAGTTTGAAATGATGGATAAATCCAAAATTCAAATGCTTATTATGCCATTTCACCTAATCTGAAAAGTGGTAATAAATTTACATGTATTGATAATGTATTGATAATCCAGTCCTGCAAATTGTGTTGTGTGATTTTCGCAGAAAACCGTATTAAATGTTTGTTTTGTTGCAAAACCAGGGAGAAAAATACCCAATTAATTACCAATATTATTCAATCTTATATATACTTCTGCCATGTTCAGAAACAAAAGTATAAAATTCTTTACATTTTGCAGTAAACATTTTACATGTATTTGCTTTCAGAGTCCTGGTGACAAATTTTGTGGCAGTGGGGTGGAATACATATCTGGCATGGAAATCAGCAAGTGATGACAAGCCATAGGGAAATTATTTCATGGGTGGAGAATTCAGTGTTACTGTAAGAAAGTGTGAAGGTCAGAAGCAGGTTCTACAACTATACCATAATATACATGAAACAATTCAGTGTTGGTTCCAAAGTAAGAATCTGCAGCCTTTCATAATAAGATCAGAGTTTAAAATGGACTGGCTGATATGGATAACCACCTGTTGTTAGAGCCAAAAGATAGAATGATCAACTCTTACATGTGTTGAATGTATACTTTGCAGGGAATGGAAAACCTGATCAGTAAGCTGATTGTCATATATAACCTGCTGCTTTAGAGTCATATAAAGTTGGATTTCGACAGAGCATGAAAATCACATGACTTTTAATATTTCAGTGAAGAGAGAATTGCAAGGAATTGGGGAGGAGACCTCATTTGATCATATTATGGACAAAAATGTTGCAGTTGGGAATATTTTCTCAGTGGTAAATTGCTACAGATCAGGCATAATATTGTGTATGATTCTGAAATATTTTTCATTGCATTAGGGGCCAGTTGTTGGCAGGTAAGGACCTCCTAAACAAAGCCCCAAATTGGATCAGCAATAGTATGTTTTAACAAATTTACTCACTCTGAAAATTTATGCAATTAAACAAAAGCAGAGTTAGGAGAAGATATGCAGCCACACATATGTCTTAGAATTAAATGCACTCTCAGATTTAACTGACACAGATATGTTTGCACACTATAATTGTTCCTTTAAAATGTATTATTCACAGCATGCAGTATTTTACTGGGGGGATGGGACATGTATTTTCAGAACACCAGGTGAATAAATTGTACAACAAACTAAAAGAAATCGTGATATTTTCATTGTTATTGAAGGAAAAAGTCAAATACCATGTTAAACAAGGTAGAAAACTACAGCACTGATGAAGGAGATGTAGATATACAGGAATTAGACATGTACATAACTACTACTGTCATAAAGTTCACCCCATTTCAAGCATTTGGGAGCACAAAGGGTTACCTTAGTTCTGTCTTCACCCTTTGTTTTCAGAGGCAAAAAAATAATGTTCTTTTACTTTGTTCAGAATACATAGGGACATAGATAATATTTACCCCCCCCCCCCAACCTCTAGAAAACTAGAGGCGAGATTTGGGGTGGTGATGAAGCATGATGAGATCAGTGCCTTAGACGAATGGTATCGGATGTTCAATGCACCCGTAGACAAGCATGCCCCAATTAAAACAAAAAGGGTTGAACACCAAATTACACCCAAGTGGATTACCCCTGAGATCAATGAGGCTAGGCACCTAAGAGATAATTTCCACAAGAAAAAAGACATGAAAAGCTGAAAAGCTATAGAAAGTGGAGGAATAAAGCTAAGCACTTGACAGATAAGGCAAAAGAAAACTACTATAAACAGGCTATTAATGAAAGTAAGAGTACCAAGACTTTGTGGAAGCATCTAAAAGAGCTGAACCCACCCAAGAACAGTTGTTTTCCCCCTAGACTTAAGCAAAATGATGATATAGCAACATCTGTACAAGACATTGTGGAAATGTTCAGCAGTTTCCTCATAAGCATCTCCATTAACAGTATTCAGAACCAGACTAACATCCCAGTTGAACTTGATGGTCTTCTGTCATTTATAAGAGCTAAAATTCCTGATGATAATTATTTTTCACTAGCTAATGTTAGTGAAGCTGATGTTTTTGATCAGCTAATCAAGGTGAATATTAATAAATCCTCTGGATTGGATGGTATTGGTCCACAAATTCTTAAAATTGCTGCACCAGTAATAACAAAGTGAGTAACACATATCATAAACTTAAGTTTAATGAGTAGTAATTTTCCAGAAACATTGAAATGTGCAAAGGTTACATCTATCTTTCAGAAAGGAGAAAAGGAGGATCCAGGGAATTACGGGCCAATATCAATTCTACCTATATTGTCAAAATTATTTGAAAAATATGTAGCCATTCAGGTCTATAAATTTTTAAACTTACTCGCTATTTCATAAAGCGCAATCAGGATTTAGAAAGTACCACTCGTGCAGAAAAGAACTTACCACATTAATTGCTCTTTGGCTGAAGGAAATGGATAATGGACATATGACTGATTGTTTTCCTTGACTTCAAGAAAGCCTCTGATCTTGTTGATCATGAAATTCTGCTGCAAAAGTTGAACTGTTACAGGTTCGACAATCCTTCTTTAAACTGGTTTAGATCATACCTAAGCCAAAGGTTTCAACAAGTAAGTATTGGCAATATTAACTCTCAAACTCGCACTATTCATTCAGTGGTCCCTCAGGGCTCAGTTTTAGGCCCTCTCCTCTTCTATATCTATATCAATGATCTACCATTAAATAATGAATCCACAAATACAGATTTGTTTGCAGATGATGTGACCTTGTAAACATCTAGTTCTGATACTGAAGTTATCCAAATTAGATTAAACTCAGACCTTATTAGAGTCCAAAACTGGGCACAACAAAATAGGATGGTAATTAATGAAGGTAAAACAAAATGTATGATTTTGGAGACATCACAAAAGCTACACAAGTCAGGAAAACCCAGAACTATCTCTTGCAATAAATAATCATCCTTTAGAAAATGTCAAACATGAAAAGCTTGTAGGTGTGTCCGTAGATAATAATTTATTATGGAATGACCATATTGATAAGCTTTGTAAAACACTGTTATTCAAAATTGCCCTACTCAGCAGAATCAAGAAATATTTACCTGCGGAACTCGCAATCTATACTACAAGTCGTATATTTTTCCAACAATGGATTATTGTACATATGTATGGGGAAACTGCTAAATCTCAGCTTGACAGGATTTACAAACTTCAGAAACGAGCAGCATGCATAATTTTAAATTCATTTAATGATCATCCCTCAATAGCATTATTTACAGAACTCAAATGATAAACAATATATGAAAGGATAGATTTTCACAAGGCAGTTCTTTTATATAAATGTCTACATGGAACTGCATCAGAGTATCTTCAGGACTTATTCAGGCCTTTTTCAACACAATACCAGTTGAGATAAATAGCGCATGAAAACCTAGCACCAAAACCAAAAACAGAGCAATTTGAAAAGAGCTTCCAATACTCTGGTACAGTTCTGTGGAACAAGCTTCCACTACATGTAAAATCTGCTGAAAATATTAAAGTAGTTAAGAAGAGATATCATGAGTATGTATGTGTTTCTAATAGATAATGGAATTTAGGATTAATACTGAACATGTTAAAATAAACAATAATTATTACTATCTTCATGTAATGTGCATTGTTATACTCTCCATAAGAGTACCTCAGGGGAGAATAATCCTTGACTGATGAGTCACCCTCTATAAATAAATCATTATTATTATTATTATTATATTATTAATCACCATTTTCATTTCTGAAGTCAGCCAACTAATAATTCATATGCAATGTACTGCATATATTTGGTTTTAAGTCGGAACTGACTGCAAACTGCACCGAACCCGATCTGCCATCAAATAATGTGGGTCTATGAAGTTTGTTAGGAATAATCAATAGAACAAACTACATGGACCCTGGATGGCCCACACATTATGCGATGGCAGATTAGGGTCAATATTGTTTTGCAACTGGACATGATTTATAAACGGATATATTAGGTAGATACGAAGAAATAAAAATCTTTTGTTGTCTTTGTATCAGTTGCTTTAAAAACATATAACTCTTAACAGTTTCCAAATGGGAAATATCTGTTAAAGAAAGCAGTTTGTTAGTGTTCACGTTGTCAAAACTGCCGTGCTGTATCATTTTACACTGTATAATATTATACTCTTTTATCATAACTGATGGATTGAACAGAAACTGTCAGAAACTGCTGAAACCTTTGTTCCAAAACTATGAGAAACATTACTTCCATTATCCAGAGTTCATCATTCATATGCCGAAGTTTGGTGCATCATGTTTTTGAGTAGCTGTTGTCATTCAGACTGAACAAAGTTTGGGCATTGTGATCTGAAGCATGCTTTTTCCATCTCTGTCTCTGTCTCATAAGAGATGAAACAGCTTTCACTGACACATATATAAAAGTAGCATCAATTACCTAGATGGAGGAATAATATATTGATTTGAAATGATTAGAATGGAATTTAAACATACCAAATTTAGACATATGTAAGGGTGAGGGTAAATGTTAAGTGAATTTTGTAATCTGCTAAAGCAAGATTTTAATCCTTGAACCACACTATATCAGTTAGATATAAGGCAAATGCATTTATTGTATTATTTTTAGACATTTTATGATTTGGATAAAGTATCATCAGTACGATTTGAGGGACCAACCATCGTCAGGAATCACAAAGTAAAGTGCATATCACTAACTGAAATAATTTTCAACATTTAATTAAATAATACTAGGAATACAAGTTTTGTACATTTAGTCTTTTTTGTGGCTATCATGCAATCATCCTAATTTCTTTGTGGATGCAATGAACTTCTTACTGCAACTGATGATTCATGTCTTTTATCATAGCTATTAATCCATTTGAACTTGCCTAGGAATTATATATATATATATATATATACACACACACACATTCAGTATGGCTCACATGAATTTTCGGAACCACATTTATTGCAGTGGGGAACTTAATCCCCTCAACTTTAGCTCATGATAACATTCCACCACGGAGCAATAAAATAATTACAAATCACAACCGCACCTTGGCCACAATGTCAGTGGCATCTCCACCTTGGAGTGGCTGGTCAGTATTATTAATTGACGTTTGAATAGCCAATCAATGAAGATTACCCAATGCAAAGGCCGATACATCATGCTTGATTAACAATCAAATACCATTTCAGTAATCAGTGATCTTTATTTCAGTGATATATGTGGTCAGTAGAAATTAACTTTAAATGTTTTGTATATTTCGTACATTTAGAAAACTTGTGCACTGACTTGATGGGTGGCCCACCTTGTTGAGCGTTTCTATTGAACATTATAAATTTGTCCTACTGTTTACCGGACAACTAAATTCCAGATAGCAGCAGCTTCTATTTAAAAACACAAACAGAAAAGAAAACAGTGAATTAAATGTGAACCACATGTTTAGTCCTACAGCAGTAATGACCCAGTTACAAGACTGAATATATATGTACACAACTATCAGCTACTTAAACTCTGAATGCATGTGTACTGTAAGGGACTGACCATTTAATTGGAGGGGGGCTAAATTAACATTTTCTTACTATTTCATTCATCACAAGTTTGTTTCAAGTAAAGCAAGGAATGGCCTTTTTTATACCACAAATCAGAATAAGAATAGTTTTCAAACATTTTCTTCCCCCGCCCCCTTTTTAGAAACTTAAATGGTGTCTCCCTAATAAAGACTTGGCTTCAGCAGATGTTCAGCAGAAATCAAGGCAATGACAATTTTATAAACTATTATGAAATATTAGCATCAGAAGAAGATGTAAATTTTATGTTGGGAAAGGTGTGTTTCTATCATGCCAAAGAGTTGGCATGTTACACGTAATACACGTAGCTCAAACTATGGTCCAGTCATGAACAACGGAAGCTTTACTGAATGACATTTGAATAGGCAATGAATGATGATTTCCCATGGAATGACCGAGACATTATGCATGATTTACAATCAGATACATTTTCCAAAGTCAAGTGATTCTAATTTCTATTAAATATACTAGGACTATAAAAAAAAATTAAAGAAAAAAGTATTATATATTTTGTACATTTAGAGAAGGTTGATCAACTTCTTTTGCAATATGTTTACACTTTCACTCTATTCAAAGAAATGTGAACAAACTTACACACTAACTTCATGGGAGGCAGATTGTATTGATCTTCTCTTAAACATCGTAAACTTGTCTTGCTGTTTAAACATGAAAATTAATCCTCTAAGGTTTCGACAATTAGATTCTAGTTCACAGCCACTTTTGTTTTTTAAAAAAAGCAATTAAAACAAGATCAAATTCAGAATTAACGAATCACATGACTCATTCATGAGGCTGAATATAGATACTTGTTCCATTCTTTTAACTACACATATACTGCAGTGGACCAGTCATTTAATTTATGAGGCTAGATTGTTCCTTCCAACAGGGATATGTTTGTTGTTTCAGTTATCGCAAGATAAATTTATTTCAGATAAGAAAAGAAGTGGCATGGTGTCCTTTTTCTAATACAAATGTCAAGTTTAAACCACCCCTCTATATAGGGGTTAAACATTACACCTGTGCTGCGTATTGATACGATTCACGATACACAGTCTGTGATATGATACATATCGATACACTTGATGGTGGTTGTTGTCGTAAGGTTTAATGCCATTTTCAGCATGATAGGCTATACATAGCGGCCAGTATAACTGGTAGAGGAAGAACCCTGGAAAGCCCTGGGAAGAACCACCGACCCACTAGAAGCTACTGGCAAGCTTTCTTACGTACCTACATTAGCTGAACCTGAGACTCGAACCCACGAAGACAGAGGTGAGATGGCAGTGATTCGGAACGGGGAGCGCTTTAGACCACTATGCCACTTGGGGCCCCTACTGGATGGTCTTTCCATCTTTATAAGGTAGGTGGTGCCCATTTATGTATGTTGACATACTGGTTGTGACGGTGAATGTTTTAGACCACTCGGGGTCCCCACTTGATGGTCTTTCCAACTTTGAAAGGTAGGCGGTGCCCCTTTATGTATGTTGACATACTGGTTGTATTTCCAGTATGCATGTACAGAGAGAGATATAGCTATCATATATTATATGCAATTCACATCAATGACAAGAAAACAAACATTCTTTCAAACAGACTACTTCTTGGTTGTCAGTGAGTTTTATGCAGAGTTTTAGGCTATTTAATGGCAGCTCCATTTAACTCACTTTATCCACCAGGCACTTTATATTGCACTGCATTAATGCTTTGAAAACATCTCATTACCAATTTCATGTTTATCTTGAACTTGGAAGACATTATGATGTTATCTTCAAAACAGTAGAAATGAAGCAATTTCCTTGTGCAAAGAAAATCTCGTATAGAACAAATCCGGGCATGGAAATGAGCATGAATACCAATAAAATCTATCACATATTATGTCCTACAGATGCAATAGACTGCTGTGGCCACAGGTACTTATATTTATTGGTGAAGAAGGAAAATTATTGACGACACCCAGAGTAGTAGGTACAATAGAGGTTTCTGGCTCAAAGACCACTGTTCTCGTTTCCAAAACTTTTGGAAATATCGCCTATCCCCAACCATTATCTCTACCCGATTTTTATGAATAATCTCTATGATCATTGTCAACTTCATCATCATTTTTTGGTAACCAAAATTTATGGCAAATTTGTGATAATCCGAACGTTTTGTAAATAATTATAGGGGTCTCCGATCCAGAAACACTCTATTGTTCCTACTACTGGCGAAAGATGTGGTTATAAAGTTTATTTATAGAATGTTAGATCAAATTATTTATAAATGTTAGAGAAAATTTCATTATATTTCATCACCAATCATCAATGTTTCAACTGTCGAGATCAAAACAGTTTCATCATTACTACATTAAAGACTAAACTTTACCCCTAACAGATTGACGAGATTCAAATAAATCTTTTATCTGCGATTTATTAAGAGGATATTTTTTATTAATAAAATATACCTTTGATCGATCAAGGTCAATAGTGATTTTAGTATATTTCTGTTGACTAAAAGGATTATGAAAGTTATTAAATCCCTCCGATAATTCTGTTCAATTCCTCAAGAAAATCAAAATAATCACTATCACCAGATCTAATCAAAGATAATTTTAATTCGGTTTTAAAAGTCCAATTCCACTAAAACATATACCAGATGTGTCATTTTTAAAGTCGAATGTAAGCGGTTTACCTTCTTTCATTAAGTATTTAATCTTATTATTATAACTGTTTTCAATCATTACTTTATCAAGTATTATTTATATAATTCACACAAAAATGCATATCCTACCCTAACGATTTAGTCACCAAGTATAATATCAAGTACAGATCTATCATCATTACAATACCCAAGTGCAAAAGTATCTACTCCATTTTCACAATAACGTTTATTGTCAAAATTACTTAATCCACGTTTTATAATAACATCTGTCTCAAGTTTGTGATGATTTGATCGAATAGCCAATGATTGCACAAAACTAACACCTCCGTCGAGTGCATACTTATAATCATCAAATTCGAAAAATTTCTTGACATAATCTTGTAATCCTTTAGCCTTTTTTGTTAATTTATCATTATCTAGAAGTATGGCATACATTTTACTTCTCAGTCCAATGAAACACTTGATGATATTGGAGTTTATTTCATCTTTAAATTTGCCAATTACTTTCTTATTCATATCATCATGAAATTTACTGTCACTTGGGTAGTTGGAAAGATCAAATAGATGCCTGTTATTGTAAGTATCTTGATAAACGTCATTATCAGCACAATCAATTTCATCTATTTCATAAACCAGCGAGTCAGTATCGGTAAATGATAATTTACCAGATGGCCATTTATGTTTGACAAAATTGTAATGAACATCGTACATAAGCCATTTTGATAAATCTAGCACAGACGCTCCAACATAAATCGGTTTTTTAAGTTTCAAGTTTGTTCTTCGTCATCGTATCGTGACAAGATTTTCGTTCAAAATTTTCATACTAACAAAATCATCATCTGCCACAAGCTTATTTCTACTATCCTGATCATTAACAATCTCAATATTTACTCTAATATTTCCCATTGTCTTTCCAAATACCAAGTTATTCATAAGCTTTTAAGAAATCTTTAGCAGCAGGGCAGGTGAACAGACCACTCTTATGATTAAGCCAAATTTTAGTGATAATTGAGGCAAGTGGTCTGTTCGACTGCCGTACCGCGAAATCATTTGTCTTAATCATAATGCAAATATATTCATTACCAAATGTCTGTCCACCCCCCACCCCACCCACCCACCCTTGCTGCGGTGGACCCTACAACTTGGTTTTCGAGCAAATTTTGCATTATGATTAAGACAAATGTGTAGGTTCGACTGCCATACCGCGCATATCATATTCCCTTCTTGTCTGCTGTTATCTTAAGCAGCAGGGAGGGTGAACAGACCACTCTTATGATTAAGCCAAATTTTAGTGATAATTGAGGCAAGTGGTCTGTTCGACTGCCGTACCGCGAAATCATTTGTCTTAATCATAATGCAAATATATTCATTATCAAATGTCTGTCCACCCCCCCCCCCCTTGCTGCGGTGGACCCTACAACTTGGTTTTCGAGCAAATTTTGCATTATGATTAAGACAAATGTGTAAGGTTCGACTGCCATACCGCGCATATCATATTCCCTTCTTGTCTGCTGTTATCTTACACACACATGTGGTCATTCACCCTTCCCTGCTGCTATGAATTTATCCAGATCAACTATTGTATGTATATACAGTGTGAAGTGATTCATACATAATACATGTACTGAGATAGGTATGCGTACCGATTTTTCAAGGACATGTGTGGTAGTTCAAACAATAGCTGTGTTTATCGCCGCGGAGATATCCGCGGGTCCAGGTATTTGTGTGCAGTTTATTTCCCCTGACTTTGTCCCTGACTTTGTCAGAGTTTTAATTTTAAATATAATACATTTTAATCGGTTCATATATATAATGGCAAAATATCTTAATAAAATTATAAATATTTATTTATTTGTAAAATCAGATATCAAATGCTATTGTCGTAATCATATATAATAATTTCTAAAACGTATATTCGTAGTCGAGTTCGTTAGCTCAATGTTAAAGTTGCTGGAAACTTTAATATTGATGTTTGCGGTTCGACCCCAGATCTCGCCGAGATGGGTTCGGGTCCCCGGGTCGCCCACGTCTTTTAATAAGTGGGGGGGGAGGCATCCCCTGAGATTTCAATAAAACCACCACGTATCTCGTGGTCGGATTCCATTTTGGAATTCTACCCCGGGGTTTCGTGGGGGTTTTATCGAAATCTCAATGTCTATGCAAATTTACCCCCCTAAAATAATCAGTAGCATGCCTTGAGCTCTCTGCCCCATGGAAGAACCCCCAAATAAACATCCAGAAAGGGTGTTAGCCAAAAGAAACAGAACATGGGCGTGCCGCATAATAGTCATAAGAGAGAGAATGACAATGTAAGGACCCCATGAAAGTCACACAGGCTATCGAGGGGCTCCATTGAAGGGTAACCGCTGGGATCTACTGATTATTTTTGATAAATTAAAATACAGACAAACATGCATACATACAGACATACATAGAAAGGGGAAATAATTATCTAGCAGAGGAGGAGCAGAGTTAATCACAGCTTAACCAAAGATTTTATCTAGACCTATACGATATCTGGATCTTGGGTCATGAAGATTTATTGTTATAAATCCGAACGGAACAGCTTGTGCTTGAGCAAAAAAGTTTCTGAACTTCATTATGTCCATATCCCCCGAACACCAAGTATAATAAATATTCTGTAAAGTATAATTATCTACTCCATTAAACACAACCAAAATATTGCAGTTGTCTCTGATCACTTTAGGTATTTGTGTATAACTTTGTGTAACATAAATCACGTCCGTATTCTTGTGTCTACCTCGAGAAAATATTCTAGCCGGATTAGATTGTTTGTCCAACATAATATCATCGTACACCACTAAATTATTAATAAATCCATTTCGGTGATAAAGTCAACAACATCGTCTCCGTCTTTATTAACTGATTTCACTTTCTCATTAAAATCTTTAAGTACTTCGTAACAGTGCTGATCATCTACGGATGGTGCTACTAAATACAATTTACTCCATTTTAACCATCGCATTATTAAATTTAATAATAGCTGTGTTTTACCCGATCCAGATGGACCTATTATAATCATCCTTATCGAATTTGGTAATGCTGGATGATGCTTCACTGGCTCCTGTTTTCGTGTCGCCGAAAAATCAATTATATCCATATTATTAATAACATGAGTCTATATTGTGTTCGATGTAGATTATCTACACCCACTACTGGACTGACAACAATAATAACAAAAAATAAACGACGTGCATTAACAGGTAAATGTGTAAAATGCGGCACGAAAAAATATAAATTTATCTCCATGTCTGATTCCCTGACAAAGCCAGGTACAAAGACAGGTGGAGATATAGCCGCTTTATTAGGAAAATTACCAGGAACTCCGTGGGCTAAATATGCCGGTGAGAAACACTTACCAGGATATAATTATTGTGGTCCTGGAACCCGACTTGACATCCGACTTGATGATCAAGATCAACCAAAACCAGGAGAGTATCCAGTAAATAAGATTGATCAAGCGTGTCATGTTCATGATGTTGCGTATAAAAGTAAAGATTTATAACAAAGGCATCTCGCAGATGTAAAATTGATTCATGCATTAAATTCTATACCTAATAAATCTGTCAGAGATAAATTAGCTACTTTTCTAGTAAAATCTGCCATGAAAGGTAAAATAATGTTAGGGGCTGGTAATTAATTATATAACTATTATAATGGAATCCATTTATTATAGCCCAAGAGGATATTGGAGAGGCAGATCAGCGATTACTAAATTATCTGAAGTAGCAAAAGTTTCACGTTCTGTTGCTGCAGCGTGGTTAGCACGACAGGCAATATGGCAAATTTATCTACCACCACCTAAAAATATTCAATATGCACATTTTGATGTCAGCGTCCCTAATGAGGTTCATCAAGCATGTTTTTACCACACGATACCATTAAAATTGGTAAACGTCAGTCACGCACATACAAATACGCATTAACTGTCGTTGATGTTGCAAGTAGATATAAAGATGCTGAACCATTATCAACAAAGACAGCATCCGAAGTTGCATCTGCGTTTGAACGAATTTATCAGCGAGGACCTTTGCGATGGCCACAGTTATTACAGGTTGATCCTGGCAAAGAATTTCTAGGAGTAGTATTATCGTTAATGAAGAAACATAACGTTAAAATTAGACGAGGACATACTGAAATTCATCGTGATCAGGCAATTGTTGAACGATTTAATCGAACACTTGCCGAGCGGTTATTTGGATACCAATATGCAAAAGAAATATCTACTAACTTTAAATCTGGTGAGCGATCTCGTGAATGGGTTGAAAGGTTACCAAGTGTGATAGCTGCATTAAATAATGAAATTACTCGTTCAACTTCCATGAAACCTTCTATTGCGATCACAAAAAAATATATACCCCGTAGTAATGACAGACAACAACCTCAACCAGTATTAGGTAATGCAACTGTAAGATATTTATACGAACCTGGTGAACTTGAAGGTGGTAAAAAAAGAACAACCGATCCTATCTGGAGCGTGACTACACATACAATTTCTAGTGTGGTTAGATCCACTGGTAGACCTCCAATTTACAGATTAGATTCGAGAGCCCCTCAACGTGGATTTGTACGTGAACAATTACAGGTAATTCCTAAAGACACACAATTACCACCACATACAATTACATATCCAGAACCAGGGCGTCCAGCGCCCCGACGTCGATTACATTCAAGACAGGTCAGCATCACATTATCACGTGTATGACCAAGATCACTATTAATTCTATCTACGGTAAATTGTCTTGGATTATTATTCGAATATTGCCACAACATATTACAGTTACAACTTGCACAATTATTATTCTGTTGTGTTTTTAGTTTTATAATAAATTCAACATCAATATCAAAGTCACGCTTATTTTTTTTATCACACCGCTTATAACCAGATAGTTTTTTTCTTATTACGTCATTGCTAACAGTCTGATCATTATTTTCTATGAAATTAATAATAACCCTATGTAGTTGAGATATTCTTCTGACTCTAGAAACTGCAAGATAGACTAAATTCGACCATTCAATCCGATCATCTATAATCCAGATATTTGTATCAGAAATAGTTAACCCTTGTGAAGAGTGAATAGTTATAGCATATCCTAATGTCCACGGTGATTTATTCATATTCAGCGCATTCTCAACGACATTAATATCGACTAAAACAATATCATTCAAAACAAGATTTTGTACTCGGATATTTTCAGTGTCTCCACCAGGAATTTCAACATCAATATTCTGTCGTCGAGTATCTGCTGGGCGATAACATAAAGGTACAGGTATATCTGAAAACTTTTCTTTATGTAACATAAATAATTTATTTTGTAGTTCATCACGAACTATTTTTCTACTTGCAACTATTAAATCAGCGGGATTCCATAAATTTAGAAAATCATTCATAGAAGTCTCTGGAATTACTCCGCGCATTATTTCACATTGTACTCTGTCTGGTTGTAGTCTAATTAACCTTTTAAATTCCTTCAGCGGTTCATCAATAGCTCTATGGTCATCATTTATTTCCTCGTAATAATCTACGTTATTCTTCAGCCATTCATGTGGAGACTGTCCAATAAAGGGTGGTGGTTGACCATGATCACCACACATTATTATAGCAGTATTCTTCGTCAATAGCCATTCAAGAAATGTTTTTAATATTTCTAACGGCATCGTGCATATCTCGTCCCATATAATATATTTAGGTATATATTTCTCACCCATTCGTTCGGGAGTCCATGTGTCTCCACACCATCTGAAGAAACTATGATAAGTACACGATTTTACTCCTCGCTCTTTTATTTCTCTGGCTAATTTATGTGTCGGTGTCAAAACAATTATATCCGAATTATTATTTATGAATAATTTAATCACACGCGTTGTTTTACCTGACCCTCCACACCCATTAAGATAAACAGTTTTATGTCTAGCCACAGGATCATATACAGATGGTGCTGATGACTTTGATATTTTATTATTTTTGTAATATATTTCCTTAATTTCAACGTCGGCAGATTCAGAATAGCTAAGTATATTTTCTTGTTTTATTCTCCATGACCCCCATTCACCATTACCAAGTAGTGGTTTTAATAAATCCGTATATTTTTTATTTATATAAAACGAATCCGTTGTGACTCTGACAGCATCACGAGAAAATCTATTTATCATAGACAGTAGATTTATAGAAACATATGCCAACATAGAAGATCTTAAATGAGTAAATTGTGGTGAGTCACCATCAAGATAACTTACAATTGTACCTAGTTTGGTTCCGTCTGACAAATAAGCATTACTCCGATTTATAAATATGTTTTTTTCTGTTGTATCAGCAATTATAAAATCGAGTTCAGCATCGTCCATAATTAATCTTGTACAATGTCTTTTATGATCATAGGCTCCTCCCTGAGTAAATTTACCAATTATCCTTCTACCAAGATCTTTTGCAAGTTTTTCATCATGCTCGTCTCTGCATTTACGTATATTATTAGTAATTTTAATAATATCATCTTCATTAAGATCAGGAAAGAATTTCCTGGCATCATCAATATTAAATCTATTTGGTTCTGGTAACCAAATTTGTTTCTGTGGACTATATGATATAATGGCCTCGCTCACCTGTAAAGATATTAAAATTCCAACATCAAGCATATATCGCAATAGTACTATTGGAACCCAACATTTTTTTTTTTTTTTTCTTCCAAACCAAGTATAAGTAATCGGATGGAGATTTTCTGCAAATTCGAATGATTCTACATGAGCAAATCCTGTTAAATCAAAATCTGGTAAATGTCCATTTATTGCAACCCTGGTCATTTCGTGTGATGGATGTCCGAATCTCTTAAAGTATTTAGAACATTCTCCGTATCCAAGAAAACTTCCAGGATAACATGCTACCATATCGACGGATATAATGTCACTATAGTTGTATTTAGTATTCCATAATCCTCCGTGTCCATATTCTACGCAGCTTTTATGAATATCTTCAAGAAATTCCGATCGTGTTGGTTTCCATAAATTTTTCTCCTGAGCAAAATGAGCTGCTACGGATGGAACTGTAAAACAATTATTTAATAATTGTCTAACTTTGACATCGTCTGAAGTATACTTCAGCGCAATATTTTCCATTTCTACATTAAGAGATTCTATACGGTAAATGTCACCATTAGGCCGTACAAACTGATCGTAATTATCATATTCCGAACTCTGAAATAACCAAACGGACACAGGGTCACTTTTACTGATATTTCTGATAAAATCAAATATATGACCATCATAAAATTTAACTTTTCTATCTCGTGGAAATATTGTTACCGCTGAGGTCCATGCGTGCGAATTATGATCAATAATATCTATTGGAGCTCCTCTTGATTCATATTTCGATTTATATAAAATCTCTCCTGTCAGCGTTTTTACTGTTATTGGGAATTTCAATTTCTTTTCTAGTTCAGCGACATCTTTAATAGATGCTCCGGTATCTTTAACTGATTCTGCCCAAGTATTTATTTTTTACGTCGTAAATCTGTTAAACCATTACCACGTATCGCATTTGTAAAATGTTCTGTAACTCGTTCAGCTACACAGTTTATTCTTGATTCTGACAATTTCATAGGTTTTAGATCCCCGACGTCAGGTTTATTATTCAACGGAAATATTGCATATACGACTGCAGTAACTGGGTAGCTCCGTTCATAATATACCTTATCAATACCAGTCATTATTCCGGGCTTAGATTTATTATTTAAGAGAACAATATTATTTCCTGACTGTATATGTACTGGATCGCGTTTGTCACGAATAATCCAAATATCTTCTTTTGTATTTACAATAAATTTTATTAAAATAAAATATTTTTGATCATCAAGGTAATTAATAATTATTTTTCCTCGTTCGTCATTCATTATATTAGTAACATTTCCGACTCTGAATGTTGACCATACATGAACAGCGCCATCGTCACGAAATTCATTTTTTGCTTCACGAATACGTTCGGTTATATCCTCATCTGTTAATGCCAGATCTTGCATCAAAGTACTATATTTATATTCTGATAGTCTGTCAAGATCAAATCTAGCATGAGAAGGTTCAATTGCCGATAATTCCTCCATATAATTAAGACAAGTATTTAAATTAAAATTTTAGTATATATATATAATGATTGAAACAAAGAACAAATGTGCTTGGCTCAAAATTGGATATACTTCTCTTTGTAATAAACCGTGTGTGAATGAATACTGCGGAAATCATGCACAAAGTATCAAAAATGGAAGTACAGGACCAATACCGTGTATTCAGTGTGGTGTTGGAGTCAGAGGAAAAACTCAATTGTGTCTAAAATGTGGCGGAAAAAAAATATAGAGAATTAAAACGATATTATGACAAAAAAAATAATACATCACCAGGTAAATCTCCTATACAAACCGTAGAAGATTATCTGGTCAGATTTCAAAATAATGATTTAGACAAATAATATTATTATATAAAATGACTCAGACAAATCAGACTTATGATGAAATGATCGACAACGATATTATAAGAGAATTAAGAAAAAAAGCATTTCGTAATAAATATGAATTTGTGAAACATCCAGTATATACAAATTATGAAGCATCTCGAGATGGTGTGATCAGAAACTGTAGATTGAAAAAACCAGTCGGTAATATTAATAATAAAGGTTATTTTACGTTTAATACTGGGAAAAATAAAAATTATTACTCACATAAATTCATATTCGAATGTTTTCATCGAGTAGTTGAAAATGGACTTGTAGTTGATCACATTGACGGAAATCCCCATAATAATCGGTTATCTAACCTGCAAGCTATTACATCTAGTCAGAATGCTACACGCGGAAATACTGGAAAATGTAAAAAGTTTGCAAGAAGATCTATTAAATCCATAAATACAGAAACAGAACAGGAAATAACTTTTCCATCAATTAATGCGGCTGCAAAATATTTTAGCATACATCCACAATCAGTAAAACATGTTGCAGATAAATTATACAAATCAGCATATTCATTCAAATATGATCAGCCGATAATATTTGAATATATCTAACTCTGTCTTCGTAATAAATAAATTGTATATAGTTTTTGACTCTATATTTTACCTTCACAGTCGCTGCCCTCAGTGTCACTTTCACTTTTGACAGAATCAAATAATATAATTTTTCTTAATTACATTATACGATTATCCACGATCTTCTTTTTCTCGTATTCACGAGATAGTTCGGATCTAATATTTTCGATCGAACGTGCAAGAGGCGCAAATAGCTTTACTTGTTTTTCATTTACCATCGCCAAGGATTCTAACATAGACTGATAAATTGATTTTACAAATTTATAATTGGATGGTAATGTGTATTTATTGTCAATTTTTCTTTGTTTTAATATTTCATAATCGCATAATATTTTTCAGGATCGAGATTATCAGATAGATTTATTTTGTTATGTTTTAATTTTTTAATAGCATAAATAATATCATTTATATTTTCTTGGTTCATTATATAATAATTATTTATTTAAAATAAAAAATATCAGTCTCTGAATAATTATTTAAAAAATGTAGTCCCATAAACCCATCAGATAAAGAAATCTGTAACTATTTCATGAATCAGATTATTTTTTCCCTTATTATATTAGGAAATATTTAATCAGACGTTCTACGAGCGTATATATAAATTAATATTAAGAGATTCTTGTCTTAGATCTAAAATATTTCCTGCCTGGTCAGTGAGTTTGAAATTTATTCTTGTCAGAAATGGATTATGAACTCTCAGGTACGCGGGGTTAATTGGTTCAGACACAATTAGCCAACCTGGCGGGTCTTTAGGGCTAAATGAATATAGTATATACCCCTGTTCCGCAGTGCCACTGCGGTGATTAGATTTTGAAAGATCTACTTGATAACTGTCATCAATTACATCACATACCAGATTGACTGCAATTGTTGTTGTTATATTAACAATACCAGGTGAGATATGGCGACCTCCACCGTGTGGATCATTATTGTGTTTAAGAATAGTTGGTGTAGGTATTAATTTTTTCCATGAATCACATATTCTTTTGAAATTGTTCATCAATAAGATCATTAACTGATTTCTTTAGCTCTTCAGAGTTAAATCCAGGAATTATAAATGTTGATAGTTGTTCTCGCGTAATTTTGAAATGTTTTAGAAATATTATTGTGAACAGAAGATTTAGTCTAACACCTCGAGGTGGACCGTCTTCATCAACTATATATAACTCTTTATACCGTCTATCTGCTGTTATGTTCACTAATTTTTTTTCTCTGTTAACAATAATATCATTCATGAAATCTAGGTCTGAAGCAACTTGATTCAAATGTTGTATTATTTCAATTATTTGATTTTTTAAGTCATCGTTGTAGGAATTGCTAATGCTGGAAAATAAATTTCTTAGATAATTAAGTATACGTCCATGTTCAGACTTAATTGTACTAGGATATGAATTTATTTCATCAACATCAAGTACTATTATTTTACCTTTTTTACCATCAACTATTTTTGTAAAATGGGTTTCTGTTTTATCTATATAATGTATAACTCCATCACCAAAATATCGTCGCCATGGGTAAGCATTTTTTTCTGTTCTATATTCTGGAGGTTTTATAAATTTTTTAACATCTACGACAAAATCAGATCTCTGTGGTTCTGGTGGTGTTTGATAAACCGGTGGAACATCAGGCCATCCTAATACTGATCTAATCGAACTTTTGATAAATATCT
>JAECUM010023026.1:0-20952 GCA_016617855.1 Megalonaias nervosa | reverse complement strand
ATACATACATACATACATACATACATACATACATACATACATATCTTCTCATGAATTGTCACTATGCAAGTCTTCGACCTCTGTGTCGTCATGAACCCGTCCAGTACCCTCTCGCCCAAATGTTGATTCGTGAAATTGCCCGGGACCTTTCCTACCGATCAACTTTTTGGTGTTTCTTTACCTAGTCATGAAACGGCACATGGTTGTTTAGCTATCTTACATAGTCCTACGACGGCACTAGCTCGTTTTGTAATTATGTAATTTTCTTTCATTATTTGATTATGATGTTGCAAAATTGTGATGCCAGAAGTGTTGTATATTAATACACGGTTTCTTTAAATATTATTTGAACAATCCTTTTGTAATAAAAGAATATTAATGACCTGCATTTTATCGTACGGCGAACTGATTAATGTTATTTATTTAAATATATATGTTATTCAGCGCCAATGTTTGTACAGTAAATAATGGTACTGTGAGGTTTGCAAAACGCGCAAGTGTCAATTGACAATCATTTCATAAGGAACCGATACTAATTCATTTTTTACACCGTAATAAGAATTTAATATTGCTAAATATAATATATAGGAATGGTTTTAGTCTAAAAGCGGTTGACAGTAGCAAAAGCAATTCTGGCTACGAAGCTGCAGGGGCGGATAAAATGAGCTCGAAAGAAACGAAATGTTACTTAGAGAAAATTTTCTTTAAAACTACGCCCTTCTAACGCGTAAAATTCATGAGCTTCTGGGGGCTTCTATCTTTGGACCCCCTTAGGGGGTTCCGTCACTCACATCCATCGACAACCTCCTTTCCCGCCCTCTAAATAAAGGTTCCGGATCCGCCAGTTCAATGCGTCCAATGAGGGTCCGGATAAAATGTGAGAAAAATAATGATCGGTTATGAGACCAGGCCTTTTGATGCCTATAACGCTGACAAAACGGCACAGTACTAGATAAACTGCTCGGTTACGAAACGGCCATGCCATGGCCATGAATAGCCTGGATACTACCTCTTGCTATTTCCAGAACCTTTAAAAGCCCCCAAACTGTCTGCTGCCGTTTCAGGACCAGTTATGACTTTGAAATTCGCCACAATTTTGCAATCTTTCATAGTCCTCAAACAGCACCAGGCCTTTCCAAAACAAAACTGCGTGCATAAGGAATCATTTGCAAGTATGTCCTAAAACTGTGCACATATTGTATTTTCAGACAATAAGATAATACTGCCATGGCGCAAATTCCAGTCTTATCTAGACTTACCTTTGCTCAGATAATAAAAATAACAAAAATAATATACTAGATATGTTTCAGGTAATCTGATAAATTTGTTTGAAAATTATACAAGTAACAGAGAACAAATGGTCCGTTTAATCTGTACGTATTCACGAGAAACGATTATAAATTATAGGGAACCACAAGGTTCCGTACTTGAGCCTCTCTTGTTTCTAATTTATGTAGACGACATGGCGATGGTATGAGCTCTCTCACCTGTCTCCTTGAAGATGACTCATCTCTGCATTAGTCATCCCCTTATTGTGCTGAAATTGAGCTTAGGAATAATCTAATAAAGCTGTATAAATGGTCCAAGCAATGGCTTTTAAAGTTCAACCCAGAAGAAAACAGGGGCTACGTTTTTCACGAACAAGACAGTGCCAAATATTCCTGAACTTGTTTTTCAAAATACTGATCTTAAATATGTGGATTGTCATCGCTCACTTGAATTTCTACTTTCATCAATTATCAAATGGACTTCTCATATTGAAAGCATCATCTTGAATAGCCAGTCTTCGAAAACTAAAATACAAACTTAAGTGGCAAATTTACTCAGAACTATATGTAATTTATATCAGACTTATCTTGGAATATGCCATTGTAGTCTGGGATGATTGTTTGTTGATCGATTCAGAAAACTCGACGACAAGGATAGTTACAGGACTTCTAAAATACACTAGTGGGTAATCTCTCTATTTTGAAACAGGGTGGGAAATGTCTGCAGTCTAGACGAAAGAGACAAAGATTATTAACACTCTACAACATTCAAACAAGCCATACTCCGGACTATCTCACTGAATTGCTCATTCCCCCTTTGTCCGAACAAACACATTATAGCCGTCGACGTTCAAATAATATAGTCATTTGCAATTGCAGGCTAAATTATAGAATATCTCTCTTGTACCCTCAGCAGTGGCTTTGTGGAACAATCTCGAACGGGATACTCAGTGTAGCATGCCTTTCCGTGCTTTGAAAAAGTGTTTATGTCCAAATATAGTATCTCGCAAAATGCCAAGTTTTATTAATCGAACCCTAGATAGGTTGCGACAAAATGTAAGTTCTTTAAAAGATGATCTTTACCGTGTTCAACTTCCTGACACCCAATTTTGTTCCCTGCGGTGGAACTGAAACCGCCATGCATGTTTTCGTGTTCTTTCCCAAGTAAAGTCAGCAACAAAATGAGTTGATAAGAAGGTTGCTTTCAGTGCCATATCCAGTTTAAAGTGTAGATTTAGTCCTTGGAAAAATTGATTCAAATGAAAAATAAAATATTTTACAACATGTATGCAAATATATAGCCGACACGGAACGATTTCAATAACGTACTCAAATCGCTAATGCTATCATTGTGCACATCTCTCTCTCTCTCTCTCTCTCTCTCTCTCTCTCTCTCTCTCTCTCTCTCTCTCTCTCTCTCTCTCTCTCTCTCTCTCTCTCTCTCTCTCTCTTGCTAACATCAGTTTTCATTATTAGTCAATGTTGTCATATTGAGACATGTTACAATATTTGTTTTATGTACCGAGATGGCTAATTTAAGTTGCTAGAACTTGTGCCCAATCCCACTTTATTATATGCTAATTTTTTTTCTCCGTTAAATTTACATTGTCAGAATCGGACAATATATTACGATATTGCACTCACGTGAAACTTACGTGCTCTTCATCCTGCACTCACGTGTGCCCAATAGTGTATTAGGAACTACTTTGTAAACAACTCATGTATACTCACATAATAGGCGCTTTACAATTTGGTTGATTAAATTTGTTTTTGAATGAACTAAAGCAGATGTTTCGTGGACTGCCACATACCAGCTGCTTTGCCACATTCCGCTTAAATTTTTTGATACAATGTTTCGGATTTAGGCTAGCTATAGACGCCAGACAGGGTCCTTAGAAATAGCATGCGAGTGACAAGGCATAAACTGTCTTCTTTAGCTGTTAATAAAAATGGCAAAAAATATACTTACAGTTTTACACCCTGAATTTCCTCAAAATGTACTTTCTTAGTTCTGCAAATCCGAATTACACGTGCCATGTCATAAGTTCTCAAGCTTGATTACACATTTCGAAATTGGATTGTAATTTCGACTATATTCCAAGTACAATTACATCCTCCTTACTGCACTCAAAATTAAATAAACATTATATTCCATAGCATCTTTTTGATAACTGCAATTGAAAGACTTCATATTTTTCCCACATTATGATTTCAAACATTCAATGACAGAACAGAAACACACTTGTAGATGTCGACACGCTGCTTCAATCCGATGTACTTCATGTAGAATTGGCACAGACAAATCCAGTCCATAATCACGAAATTTCATCGTATCGACAAAAATACCAAAATCTGTTCATTCCAGATCAAATGGAAAAGTTGTTGCAATGCGCATTCATTCACAATACGACTCCAAATTTCAATTTTAAGTAGACCAAAACGCCATTTTCTTTCGACAGTTATGTCTAGCGCGCGACTAAGTTCAAATTTATCTGGGCGGAATTACGTGAGCATTAATAATGTTGTGTAATTATAAATCTGCGCTTGTGTATTTAGTTTGGAATACGGCATACATTCAGTTACTTTGATTCTTGTAGTGTAGATTTTGTTTACATAATTAAGCCTTAGGTAGAATACAAAAATGAGTACATAATAAAAAGGTTACTGCATTTGTATGGGGAAAATATGAACTCGTTTTATCGGATGGATATACTGCACTTTCAAGGTCGTGCAGTATTTCCATCCGAAAAAAAACTCGTTCATATTGTCCCATACAAATGCTGTAACCTATAAGTATCATATTGAGACAATAAAATATGTTTAAACAAGATCTCAAACACGGTAAACAGGTAAACAACTTGATCTGAAGTATTGACTGGCTATTTCTGACCAGTGTAGTCAAAAAGAAGAATGTCTATATTTCTTCCATGGTACACTAGTCATATTGATGACCAGGAACTCTAAGATATAGCATGTCACCTCCATCCAATTTACTAGATTTCGTTGTGTATATGAATGAGCAGGGCATCTGGAGGACAGAGTAGGGCTTGCTTTCAATGTGAGTCTACAGCTGTGGTGATGTTTGAGCAGCTGATTACGCGTGAATGAAGTCTATTTCTGCCCATCCCAACCCCCTGGAATGGAAAATGATGATAGTTTCAGAAGCTGATTTTCAAACTAGTGCTTTTAAAATGTTGAAAATATGCTGTCAAATTTGAATCAGAAAATCATAACATGTCACTTTGAAACTGAAGACATTAATAATCTGTTTTATTGCTTCATCAGATTTATGCCCCGTTACATCTCAGGAAATTATATATGATTGATTCAGTCTGTACTTGTAGGTAGTCTAAATACGCTGTACGATGTGGAATATTAAAGGTATCATCATAAGAGCATACTTGGCTTGAAACTCCATTATTATTATTATTATTATTATTATTATTATTATTATTATTATTATTATTATTATTATTATTATTATTATTATTATTATTATTATTATTATTATCATCATCATCGTTATTATTATTATTATTATTATTATTATTATTATTATCGTTATTATTATATAATTACTATTATTATTAGTAGTAGTATCAATATAATTATTATTAGTGGTAGTGTTAGTATTTGTAGTATTATTGGCATTATTATTATCATTACTATTATTATTAGGAGTAGTAGTAATAGTATCATTATTATTAGTAGTAGTAGCAGCGGTATTATTATTATTATTATTATTATTATTATTATTATTATTATTATTATTATTATTATTATTATTATTATTATTGCAGCTGTTGTTATTGTTGTTACTATTAATATAATTAACTTTTTAGATTGTGACATTTACGGGTACCTCCATAATTTATCATTAAAATAAAAGCGTTTTATTATTTTGATTTTTTCGAGTAAAATTTGTGGATGTACTTGTGTTCTACGGATAATCTTATTTCAATGTCGGGAATATCCCACTATCAAAAGAAAAACTGAATACAATTTACTGATTCCGTCTAACTAATTAGTGGCATATTTCGAAATTGCTGAAACATTTCATACAAAATATACTACACAAATACTGTAATCTCAATAATAAATATTTGAGGTTGAAAAGGGGCATCTTTTGTGAAAAATGCCCATTAACTTTGGCCATCTCCTTTGAATATATGATCAATATTGTAAGTGTGATGGCAATACAATACTCTCCTTATGGTCCATAGCTACTCCTTAAACATTTGGTTTATATATCGTAATTTATACTAACAAAGTAATAAAATGTATCAACGATAAATGTGCACAACTGCTGTAAGCACTAAACGCGTACAGTTCCTCTCACTCAATAATATATATCCGATAGAAATTTTACAAAAGCAAAATTTTGCTTCATCAGTATTAATGCTCTCGAGAAACGTCGCACTCTTAATTCATGAGGCCCTCTTGAACTGTAGTAATTTAATATGATTTCCTTTTTATGAATAATTGTAGGTAACGATACGACCATCCCTGGTGTCCGTATGTTACATATAGCAATAAACTCATTGGATCGTAATTTATTGTTTCTTTTATGTCACATCAAGTCATTATGGAAACTGTCAAACCACTCATAAATATTAAACATGGCTTTAAATTTTAAATAAACATAGATTTGATAAAACAGGGTTAAATAAGCTGAGTCACTTTTGCATAAGACTGGTTCTGCTTTTTAAATGTTCCAAAATTCTTGCCTTGGGTGAACTAGGAACGTACGCTATTTTCAAAAAAATAAATCATGATAGCGGGTATGTACTTATTTGTCAGCAATTCAGAGGGAACAAAACCACCTTGGCCACAAGTTTGTCCAAGTTATAGTTATAGCTATATATCTAACCTTCTCATCACAAAGTCTGAAATACGAACACCAAACAACCTAGCAGCAGGAAATGTATGAGAGAGAGAGAGAGAGAGAGAGAGAGAGAGAGAGAGAGAGAGAGAGAGAGAGAGAGAGAGCATAATTAGGTCATTTGTTGATTGATACATGAAGGAAATTGTTCAAAATAATTTCAGAAATGTAAACTGCTATAAAATGTTACTGTTTTAGTTAAATTAAAAATTGTTATGTTACATCTCCATAGATAGAAAATAATTAAAATTTGATTCGGACTCACTTAAATAACGTATTCAATTTGTGACATCAGAAAAAAATAAATGATATATTCAAGAAAGCTTATTATAAGCTGTTCATTTATCAACATAAAATCAGCTATCCTTGGAGTGTGATTTAGATTAGCTTGCTGATTTTGTGAAGTATACATTTTTTTCGGAACTGGACCAGTTGGCCCTTGAGCCCCTTAAAAAAATAATAATTGTATATACATCGGGCTTGTTGGCCCATGCGTCCCTTGAAATAGTAATTGTATATACACCGGCTAGTTGGCTCATGCGCCCATTGAAATGATAATTGTATTTACACCAGGCTAGTTGGCCCATGGGCCCTTGAAACAAGACATGATTGTGTATACACCTGACCAATTCGCTCTTGAGCCCCTTGAAAAATTAGCGATTGTATATACACCGGGCCAATTGTCTCATGAGCCCCATGACAAAATAATAATTATATATACACTGGACAATCGTCACTTGAACCTCTTGAAATAATAATAACTGTATATACTGAATCAAAAAACTTATTTCTGCTTTTGAAATGTACCATAGTGTTTGTCTACGTATAGCTAAACCTATCTGCTTTTTAAATCATTTATATGTAATTGATGCAAATAGCACTGGTTTATAAGACTGGAAAATTTAATGAAATTGTTTAATTGGTTTTATTAGCTTTGAATGTATGTAAACAGTGTATCTCATTTTTTATGTTGACCATGGACAAGATAAACTTAATGCTGTCATCCTCAGTATTATTATTATTATTATTATTATTATTATTATTATTGTTGTTGTTGTTGTTGTTGTTGTTGTTGTTGTTAATATTATTATTATTATTATTATTATTATTATTATTATTATTATTATTATTATTATTATTACTGAGTAATATATACTTTTCTCTCATCCAGTTCGAAAAATTCAATAATAATCACTTTCATGTATATCACTTCCAACAGATATGATGTTCTTTTATTACGCACTAAAACATCGTATTGTCTCGCATGATGTATGGATATGAATCATGGGCCAGTGGCCTGTATTACAAATAAACACTATTATTATTATTATTATTATTATTATTATTATTATTATTATTATTATTATTATTGTTGTTGTTGTTGTTGTTGTTGTTGTTATCATTATTATTATTATTATTATTATTATTATTATTATTATTATTATTATTATTATTATTATTATTATTATTATTAGGCACAAAAATTCAGGATGAAATTAAATCAGTGGAAAGATTGAGATTCTATTGGCAAAAGGTACCTAGAATTGTTAGGAGATAGAAATTTCTGTTACATGAAAAATTGTGCTTAGAACGGGTACCTTGCAAATCAGAGTTAACATAGGAAGATATCAAAATATTTGTTATAAAGAAAGATTGTGTGAAATTTGTAATGCTAATATCGAAAATCAATTTCATTTTATTACTACTTGTCCGCTATTTGGAGAATTCCGAAGAAAATGTGTATTCACCTTTGTAAATAAAAATCCAACTTTAAAAAAATGTTGGACTTTAATTAAAAAAAATCACACTAGGAAATTTCTGATGACTAATATAGCAATGTTTACTATAAAAGCTTTGAAGATTTGAGAAGCCGTTCTATCCTCAACTCCTGCTACATAAGACTAATGGTTGCTCCATGCAGACTTTAGGGTTCTATTTAATCTATATTCTGTGATTAATGCGTAACATATATTTCAATAAATTAGAAAACAAAATGCAACAATGATCACTTGCATGTATAGCACTTCGAATAAATAAGATGTTCTACTGTTACACATAAAAACACATTTTTGTACTTCATGATGTATGGATATTTATAAAGGCCAGTGATCTGATCAACAAATAAACTGTATCATCATCATCATCATCATCATCATCATCATCATCATTATTATTATTATTATTATTATTATTATTATTATTAATGATGTTGTTGTTATTGTCGTTGCACAATTCAAACAATAAATCAAAACCCCATCATTTGCAATATAGAAAGCGGCTAATACCACAGTTTTCCTATAAGTAAATAAATAGAAAAATATAAATGAACACTATGCGTCATGAATATAAAACGTTGTTTGGTTTTTTTTGTTTTGTTTTGTTTTTGTGTTTTTTTTACAAATTTCTTTACATGATTGCAATTATAGGATGCATCTGAAACTAACAGACGAATTATTGAGATCGGAGTTTCAAATAAATGATGCCCATTATTTGTTTAACATATTGATACAAATACAATTTGTAAAACAAATCTACCACACTTTATACGACCAGGAAAATGTAATATTGTTTGTCAACACTTGTACTATTTAACGTGTGAAGAATGTAAGAAACCAGAAGTAATTTTATTTTGGTTAATAATATTGCTGTTGTTTGTCTTCTTCGTGATTTATGTTTCGTTTTTTTTTCGGGGTGGGTGGGTAGGTAGGGGCAATCCGTTTAAGTTAAATTCTCTGAAATAACACGTGAGGGAATACTTGCCAATGTATGCTAGTTTTACATTCTGAAGAGAAAATTTTGCAGACTGGTTTTATTTTGTTTCTCCTTGATGTGTTGTTCTATGTCGTGCTGTTTACTTCTGTAAAATTACGTTAACTGTCTAATGATATTGACATCAACAAAGCACACTATATTGATTTTGATAAAATATAGACGATACCACGTTGAAAAAGAATAAAGAAAGAATTCAGAAAATAATAGACATCATACTTGAAATAAACTTCTGAACTACGTATCCACAAAAACAAAGAAAACAACGATACGTATTTGTGTCATTGAATTAAGAGAAAAGGGTCATTTTATAATACTAAGTCTAATATGTGGAATGTTACATGTCCCGTTCTAGTTGACATGGTACAGCACATACGTCAATCAAGCTCCGAACAAAAGACCATATATCAAATAAAAAGCAATAGATCATGAATGTAATTTCCAAACTGCTTTATCAGATTTGTTTTATTGCCCGAAGGACATATTTTAATGTTGCATCAAACCTGTCTTTTTCCCCATACCCGTTTGATCCAAGTTAACTTAACTTTAATAAAGAACCCGGTGCTTTTTTAAAATAAGCGACAACCTTCAATCCGCTTTAAACTTAAATACATAATTGCTTCGTTTCAATGTAGGTGAGTACATAATGATTACATCAAAGACGTGTACGATATCATTATGATTTTGCTCGTCATAAAGGCATAAACAGTACACGAGGACACCGTGATCATGGCACGATTTTATCTAAGTCTTTGTGTGAAAAAAAAAAAAATTTCACATAATGTGATAGTCGTGCAAACTCTGATACTATGGGCATATGCAATCTAAGCGTTTACCTCTCTCTACCTCTGACTGTCTGTGTCATTATATTGATTTCTCTAACGATACTCACTTGAATGAAGAACTAATTTATCAGAGTAACACTCAATAAATTGATAGGTAGCCATTACGAGAACAACCCTAAATGACTTCGTAGGTAGCCTTTGTGAGAATAACCATCAACGAGTTGGATGGTAGCCCTTATGACAACATCCGTCAGTAAGTTGGTAGGCAGCCATTGTGAGATGATAAACATATGTAGTTACAGTGCACAGAGAAGCAAACATAAATAAGACGAAAAGACAGACCTTAGAAACTAAATGGAAATAAAAACGACTAACAGACCAAAGCAATCGATGAGAGGAGCATTAAAAGCACTTGCTTATGCATCTTTTTCTAGTTTATTTAATAGTAACGCTCTTACCACTAGATTTGACTTATTATCAACATGTGCCTTCAGACAAAACGTGAAGGACAATCAAGATTCGTGTTGAAAGAATACATAGTATATTCACAAGACAAATTACAAATACATATAAGGAAAGCATCTTGACACCATTGCCCTGGATGATTTCTTAGATCAATGCATTTATCTTTCAATACATCTAATGGCAGACAACTTGATCCCATTGCCACAGACAAGGCCATATTCCAGGGGCGACGGTGGTACACAGATCCAGACAAATATCCCATGCCAAATGAGAAGGGAAAGAAGCAAAAGTTTCTCGAATTGTAGTTGTAAAAAAAATCTTCAAACTAACTTTAACTTCTTGACTCCATGACAATCCTAGAGACTTATCGAGAACAGGATTGTCTGTATGTCTGGATGGGGAGATGTATGTACGTCTGGATAGGGAGATGTATGTATGTCTGGATGGGGAGACGTCTGCCTGTCTGTATTGGGGGATGTCTATATTTCTGGATGGATATAAGTATGTATGTCTGGATGGGGAGAGTCTGCAAGTCCTAATGGAGAGAAAGGTTTATTTTGTTTCTTTGGTATCTTATGGCACATAAGCACAGGAAAAACAAAATAGTACTAAACCAATTGGAGTAAAGAACTTTGCCCAGTGAATAACTGAGTACGATTCGAACCCGAAATATTTTCCTTGCAAGTTCAGAACGCTTACCACGGTCCCACTTTGACTGGCTCGATGAGAAATATAGTATGAGATTATGTCATATTGGAGCACGAAAGGAACTGGATAAAAGGCATTACACCATGCAACAAATAAATAAGTCAACACGTGTCCCTTCACAGATATTTTTGAAACCCTTCAACAAAATAAATCTGGCATAAAATATTATTGTCTATTTTCACAAAATAAGTTCAGTGTATAAGTTCAGGGTATAAGTATGTGTCATTAACTCTGACCGTGATGTTGATGTCATGGATAGAAGATCATTGATTCCATCGCAGATACTGTCAAGATATATCTATATGCTAGGTTTGGTTAAAATCCAGTATTTGTGTTTGTATTTGTTGTGTCTACATTATAATTCAAAAACCCATACTATGATTATTGAACTGACATAATTCAAGGTATTCTTCAGATATATCCAGAAAACGGACATGATAAAAGTCCATTCATTTTTCTTTGTGTCATCGTGATTACTTGTTATATTTTTTTTCATATGAGAGGCATGACCTTTGTTTTGCAACCAAGGTCAAATCTGCTTTTCGAAATAATTTACAATAGTGGTGACATATTGGTAGTCTGATCTATACCATTATCATTTAGGGTCAAATACATATTGCAGGAAGTGTTTCAGTGAAAACCAAATGACGATGCCACTATCTGTTCCGAAGGAGCAGTGTTAACAAAGCCGACCTTCATGGTTTATGGTTGCCCTGTCGGCCGTCAGATAGCCGCCATTTTAGTTTCTGGATCAACAATGCATTTAAAACATGTTTCAAAGAAACTCTATTTATATATATGTCCGACAATATGGCTGTTTTAAAGGCACTATTTTAATCTACGAAAATATCATAAAGAGTTTGCAATGAAAACGCCGTGTTGATTGACTAGCAACAGCAAGAATTTTAAGACAGCCGACATGACATCTATTCTGGAAATGCAGATCGGCACTATTTCAATTTCGGACCAGTTATCTATTGCAAAAGAAACATAAGTAAGAAAAACATGTTGATTTAACCAGGTGTAGCAGGCATTCTTTAATATTAGATGGGCAACATTTTCATTCAGGACAATCTGCAATGTAATAACTGTTTCATCATGAACGCCAAGTTGTTGAATAGCAGTAATAACAATATTTTGAAGATGGCCACCTTGATAGCCATATTAGAAGTAAGATTATTGCCATTTACATTCATCAACATGTCCTATGAAGTCGTTCTGTTAAAATCACGTGATCACGTTCGGGCAGAGTAGCGATAGCAACATTTTCAAGATGGGAGCCGTGGTAGCCCTAGTGGGCGTCTGAGGGTCACCATATTCGTTTATGAAGAACTAAACGTTCAGGTGAATATGTATGTTATGTTTCAAAACAATCCTCCCAACACTTTAGAAGGCGTGAGATAAAATATTTTCTAAGTGGATGAATTTCGCGCCAGACGAATGGACGGACGAAGGTCCACAAGTCATTGCATAAGATCGTCGGACCTTTGAGCAGTAGAGTTAAACGTGTTCAGGAAAGCTTTCTTCTATTTAATATTTGGTGCATATCACTAATAATACTTTAAGGAAGTCAATATTTTCAGATACCATTATTTTAAAGTGCATATGTAGTTGTTTTTTCTGTAACACTGTTATGTGGTTGAAAATAAAATTTAAAAAATATGTTTCTTGTTTAAGCAATATTTATTTATTTTGCTAAATGAACATCGTTGTTATCTGGGATACAATGTAAAACAAAAACACATGAATAAAGTGATACTAATGGAAAATGTGTTTCCTTAATTCTTGAGAACCCTATTGTCCCTGAAAAAGAGAGTAATTCCTTTTTATGGTCACCGTCTGGTGTCTAGAGACATAAAATCGCTTGACCTTAAACAATACTAAATGAATAAATACTTGTTTTAACTGATGTTTATGATTTATTGTGTCTTCAGAAATCCGCATTATTCACATCTTGGGTGGAATATGCCACAAAATGGATGAAAATGAAATGATAAGAATAATTTTTACATCAATCAAAGAAGATAATACAAGGATTGAAGAGGAATCTCGTTGTGTTTGAAAGACGACAGCTTGATTATCCTATAAAGAAAATTGAAAACAAAGACAAAGATGGAGTTTGCAAAGATTCGCTGGAATCATATGTCTAGACATTTTTACGCCTATTACATTTTTATTTAGTCTTAAATTTTTATTTATCAACCTGTGTCTTTGTATCAGGATATTGATATGTTGGTGTCTATCTATCTACCTATCTTTGTTTGTCTGTGTTTGTGTGTTTGTTTGTCTATCTATCAATCTTTAAGTTTCAGATTTATTAATTTCAAGTCTGCTTGATTTTTATGATACCTAAATGGTTAATAAGTGCAGCACGCATCTCATGTATATGTATGTTGCTGTTGTTGCTGATGTTGTAGGGTTTAACGCCATTTTTCAGCACAGGATAGGTTATACATGGCGGCCAGTATAAATTGTGGAGAAAGAACCAGGGAAAACACCGGAAAGAACCACCGACCAACGAGAAGCTATTGGCAAGCTTTCTCACATACCCACATTGGCCGAATCCGAGACTCGAACCCACGCAGACAGAGGTGAGATAAAGTGATCCGTAACGGTGAGCGCCCTAGACAACTTGGCCACTCGGGGCCCCCATGTATATGTATGTATGTATGTATGTATGTATGTATGTATGTATGTATGTATGTATGTATGTATGTACGTACGTATGTCAGTAAGTTCATTACGTACGTATGTATATATGTATGTATGCAGGCAGATAGGAAGGTAGGTATTTATGTATGCATGTATGCATGCATGCATGTATGTATGTAAGTATGTATGTATGTACGTATGTATGTATATATGTATGTATGTATGTATGTATGTATGTATGTATGTATGTATGTCTTTATGTGTGTGTGTGTATGTATGTATGTATGTATGTATGTATGTGTGTGTGTGTGTGTATGTATGTATGTATGTATGTATGTATGCATGCATGCATGTATGTGGTATGTTTAATTTTGCATTGTGTGATGGTTTTCGACCATGATTATATGTTATGTATATTAATTTTTATCGTGTAACTGATCTTTATCCATAACTGAGGATAGTACCTGACTAATGTCGTTTTTAAAAACAATATATTACATAGCTAATTATTGTTTATAATTTTAGATTATATATTATGAACATTGTTTCTTCGAGGTAAACATGCTTATTTGGTCTTTTGACTTTGGAAGATTCTAGATCAGATCTTGGTTATGGATTTGATAGAAGAATAGCCATCATGTAGCTTCTGCTATTGTGTCTTAGTTTTTTATATAAGGAAGAAGCAAACATAAAGCCTTTATTCCTACTTTAACATCAGTCTTTATATGAATAGGTTTTAGTTGTCTTTCAATTAATATTTGGGAGGATCTATGTATTTAAATTATTCTCTGGAATTACAGATTGATAAGAATACTTTCCGATTAAATCACTACCTTGATTATTATCAATTTATTTAGAGACATTCGGATTATATCATGGTGATACATCAAGACTGTAAGCATATCTAAACTATTCCAGGATATTGGTACAACAACACATTCAACATTGGAATTCATTCCGAACATCACTGAAATTCATTTGGAATGCGCTGTAGTTTTGGAATTGTGATAAGATGTTTAGGACTGTTTGATATTTATTTCACAATATTGTAATTAGTTTTTAGATCTTCACTTTGAGTTCAAGAGAAATAATTTATTTGTTTAATTCTACAAATAGTTTGGGTTTTCACTTTTATCTGTTAATTAGTTTAAGACTATAGAGTCGTAAAAGAAAATTTGTGGAAGTCGACAGGGATACGAATGCTTTTCAACATATTTCATTTCTAAAAAAATTAAATTCATTATTTTCGGAACTTCATTTATTAGTCCCTGGTATTTTAATTTGACATATCTGATAAATCTTAAGTGAAGCCAACAAGCTTTCGCGGTGTCACCCAAAAGTGGAGAACTTTATTTACACCCTTCCCAGGAAGTTATTGAGTCCTTGAAAAAGGACGAGCTGTTTCAGCTTGCCAGATAATATGATTTTTCTGAGGCAAAGGTTTCTTTAACAAAGAAAGAAATAAAGAATATTTTGGTCCATTATTTGGCGCGAAAGAATGTTTTGGATAAAACTGCTTTGGGTTTGATTAGCAAGTACGTATCCGCCTCTGAAATTAAAAGAATTGAGATTAAAAACCAAATGTTCTTATTTCCAAGACGACAATTATGGACAATTATGAACCATTCATGTCTAAAGGTTCTGTACCACTTGTTGATGATTCTACCAAGGGTATCCCTATTAAAATATTAACGGACACGTGAGCTTGCCAGAGTCTCTTTATATCATGTAGTTTGCCTTTATCTGAGAGTGCAGCCTTGTTAAAGCTCCTCTCTATTGTGCAGATTTGTCAACAGACTTGGTCTCAGGACCCTGACAGTTGGAACCCATCGAGGGCATTCTTTTATTACAAGGCAATGACCTAGTTGGAGATAAGGTTGTGGTCAATCCACTTATAACTTACAAGTCTTGTTTGCATCAAAACGTCGATCCTATTAAAAATTAAATTCGTGATTTATACATTGCTTGTGCAGATATTAGAGCTATGGCAAATAGAGCCGATGGGAACGATGTTGATCAGGAAATTATTCTTTTAGCTGACACATTTATCGTTCAGCCTTTTGACGAGGCCACCTTTGCTCTTTGTGTTGATCAATCAAGAGGTATTGATCACAGTGATCCTTTATTTACTTCCATTCTTTTTAGTGGTGGCAAAATCAGGGTGACAAAAGACGATAAATTGTTGTTGAACAGGAATAAGATCCTGGTATATTTCGTTTGTTTCAGAAGGCTATTAGCGAAACTGAAGTTACGCTAGTGCCTGTTTGTTATCGTATGCAGAATGGGGTCCTTATGAACCAATGGAGACCACCTGAAGTAATCGCTTGTGAAGGGTGGTCGTGAGTTATCAAATTGTTTTTCCTAAGTCGTATAGACAGGAAATCTAGCACATGAAACTCCATTGGCTGGCCAATTAGGAGTCAATAAGACTATCACAAGAGCTTGAATAATTTTTATTGGCCGAAAATTAAAAGTGATGTTTCTAAATACTGTCGATTTGTCACACATGTCAAATGGTAGGAAAACCCAATCAGAAAGATACCTAAGGTTCATTTGCCACCTGTGTGTGTCCCTTACCTAAGACCAGGTCAGTCAACCAATACTTGCTGACCATAATGTGTGCTTCCACAAGAATTTTCCTATGGAAATTCCTTCGATGAATATTTAAAACTAAAACCATAGTAAAAGCTTTGACAATCTTTTTCGTGCAATTTCTGCCATTCCCAAATATGTCAAACCTTGACAAAGGTCAAATTTTATGTCTGGAATTTTCCAGCAAGTTGTGCATGAATTAGGCACCCAACAGCTTAAGGCATTTGCCTATCACCCTGAAAGTCACTAGGCTTAGAAAGATTTCATCAAACTTTGAAGTATATGATTCGGTGAAGGGGATAACAAAAAACAGTATACAAAAGTGCAAGTACAGTGACATTTTGGGTGTATTTTTTTAAATTTCAAATTTCGTGCATAAACCGTAGAAGGCGAGGAAAAATGCGTAAGAAAAACATTTTATGTCATGATTCGGATTGGGAGGGACGCTTGGGATCCGTGTGGGAAAAACAATAAAACGCGTTGGAATTTGCCATGGTGGACCATGGAAGAAGCTATATTTGCTGGATTAAGTTTTGATCCTTTTTACAAAGTATACACATGATAGCAATTGATTCACGAAGTACTTGATGAATTGATTTCCTCACTATCGTGTTGACTAGAAATTATACAGACGCCATTTTTAGCGCTTACGTTCTTGCTGATGGTATGTTCAATTCGGCAAAACTACTGTTTTATTGCCGTATTCATAACAAATTTATCTGATAAAGTTTAGAGAATTCTAGAAGAGAATTTAGTTACATTAGGTAAGAACAACTTTTCACACACTTTTGCAACAGGGCTGTTGCGTTGACAAATGTGGCGCAATACTAACAAGACTAATAATAATAATAATAATAATAATAATAATAATAATAATAATTTTTTCTAAAAAATTGTTACTAATGTTATAAATGCTACTTTTTGGACATATATTTTTCTCAGCAGTAGGTGCTGTACATTATTCCATTTATAAAGGACCGATTTGCATATTTTCTGTTTCCACCAATTTTATTTGTACTCAATACATCTGTATCTTGTCTGAACTGTTTTTAACAGCAACTTGAGTTGCCAATATAATGCAAAGGAAATCGAAGCATAATGCATTTCCCAAGGATACACTGAGACACTCGACACGGTATGCCCGGGGCGGATTTCGAACCCGCGCCGCTTTGAATACGCGTCTGACGCTCTGCCAACAAAGCTAATGCAGCTCAATCATTTCACCTTACATCAGGAGAAATCGTGAATCAGCTGAAACCGCTATATTTGGGGACAACACATTGCGACACATCGTACAGCAACTGCACCTAGCAACGTCATTGTGTAAAACAAGGTCGATGACGCTTTGTAAACTAAAACACAATCTCAAAATGGGGTTCATTTTGCGTGAAACTTATACAGCGTGATCAGTAATGAAATATGCCACTCGCCGCTAACAGGTTTTGACATACACCATAAATAAACTCATTGTATAAACATAAAACATAAATAAACTTTTGTGGGAGCTCCTTTACACAATCTATTGTGAACAGTCTAAGGTTGTTTTGTTTATAATTTTTAAGAAAGATTAATCAAACAAACGTAACAATTATATTGCCTCAGAAAAGGTGAAACATTTTTTTCGATTGAGAAAAAGAGAGAAAGTTTGCTTAATTCACTTTCGACTAATAGAAGATTTGTTTTAAAGCACTGTCCTTTTATATTTACTTTTATCGATTATTTTAAATCCCGTCATAAAAACTTCAAATTAGGCCAATAAATCATGTGTGGCCGCGAGTCGTGCTATAAAAAAAAAGAGAAAAGCTTAACATCGGTAACCAATGACTACAGGCTTGTTTTATTTACCAATCGATTACCTTTTATGCATCCTCTGCGAGGCTTTTGTAAATTCGTTGCGGAGTGTGTATGTTTTGGATCGAAATTGCACTAAGAAGGTCTCGAGGGTCATATGAAACATTTTAAACTCGCATTTTATCGTTCGTTCTTTAAGTTTAATTGGATTGCTCTGGATCAGATCGATAAGAAAATGTCATAAAATAATTTGAAGACATGTACAGTGGTACAGTAATGAAACATGATATGGAAATAAAATGCTAATTTAATGTAGAAGAGGACATAAACAGCTGCGTTCATTCAAATATATAGGAAAAAGTCTACTTTTTTTCTTTATTTCTTCTTTGTGTCCACTTTGTTAGAACGTTGCTATGTTGAATTATTATTATTATTATTATTATTATTATTATTATTATTAATGATGATAATTATGTAAATAAAAGAAAAAGAAAAACATACATGTTTAAAAAATATATCTTAAACATATTTTAGTTAATTATTAAAAAAATTTTATAACGGTACCACCAGGTATATAAAAATAAAACACAACTACTTAGACTCACCAGAATGACGATAACCATCAACGTTTCAAGAGGGCTCCTAATGGAAAGAAATTTTTTAAAATCACATATTAGTTAGCAAGTTAGAAAACAAGAATTCCATTATAGAAACTGTTCCCTTCTATTTTATCCTTATTGACCTTCTATCAAGCAAACATCGTGCAGCAGAATATAGAGGTGAAATAATCATCAGAGACCCAAATTTATGTTTCCTTTATAGACTTTACCCTGTATCTTTGTTCATACGTTTGTCTGTGTTTTATCTCTCTTCATAACAACATAAATTTTTGCAAAAACATACATTCTTGTAGTTATATTTATTGTGTATACATGCAAAGACAAAAAAAGCGAGAAGCAGAGACGGACATCCTGAAAAATAGATAGACAGAGATAGGCATTTGTATGTTGGACTTCGTGTTTTAAGATGAAATACATTCACGGACAAAATGATATTCAAACGATGCAAAGGAGTAAATAGACACCTATGTAGGAGAGAGAGAGAGAGAGAGAGAGAGAGAGAGAGAGAGAGAGAGAGAGAGAGAGAGAGAGAGAGAGAGAGAGAGATTTGGATTTTTAACGTAGCTTTAACAATTTTTCAGTCATATCGCTACGATGTCTACAGTGTGGCAGTTTATACTGATGTCTAGCAAGTAGCATAATGTCCCACCCAGTCACATTATCCTGACACCAGGCCGACCAGTCCTAACACTAACCTCTTAATGCTGAGCACCAAGCGAGGCAGTTGTTAGTACAATTTTTATAAGTCTTTGGTATGACTCGGCCGGAGATCGAACCCGCGACCTCTCGCATCCGAGGCGGACGCTCTAACCACAAGGCCAACAGAGAGAGAGACAGAGAGACAGAGAGACAGAGAGAGAGAGAGAGAGAGAGAGAGAGAGAGATTTGTCATCAACAATGTCTCGTATGTATGACAGATCCTGATTCTTATACCAATTTTCTATTTCATCGCCAGAACTTTGCTTAAATAATACGTTTTTAATATATAGTTACTATTCCGGTCCTGCAAAAAATATCACCCAGAAATTAGCATAAAAACACAAAACACCATTAATGAAAAAAACGGATGACTAATAAGTGAAACAGATACGCCTTTGCATCGAGCTTTACGTGATAATAAGTATAGAGTTACGAAAATAATATCAAAAGAAAAGTTTTTACAGTTCATTTTCTTGGTGACTCTAGTGACGTTTATAGCAGAACTATCAAATTTTATTGGCCATATTAAATAAAATGCATCTTATACGTACAATGGTACAGTTGACTTCATCTGTCACTCGATAACTATTGAAATGTCACGCAACTCACATGTATCCCTTTAATCTAATCTTTCTTTTTAAAAAGAGTAGTAATTCTAGCACTTTCTATCTTCCCCGTCTCCTCCGTATCCTCACTTTCTAGACCATTCAAATCGGACATTTATAATCTACATTTATCTACAGTTTTCAATAAACGTTCACCCTTTTATATTTTCTCCAGTTGACGGATAGGAACGAAATGCATCGATAGGATATACGTGTCAAATATAATACTTTAGTACAAATTCTTAATTCGTACTCTACGAAGATTCGAAATCAGATCCCGGGTAAACGGGACCCATCGCCATGCCTGCACGTATCAGTCCATATACAATCACAGTTATGCACACATCACCAATTAGTGATGTTGCAAAGTCGGTTGTATAGTCACTGGTGTATAGAAGACACACTCGCATGTTGACCTAGTAGTTAATTTCATCTATCTACACAGTCATCTACTGAAAGATACTGGCCGTTTAATTATTGGAGGGGTGAAGGGGCTGTGATTTTCGTTTGAACTAAAATATTTTCTTTTCTTTTACCTCAAAATAATTCCTTTTTTTTCCTAATAATGTCATGGATATAATATAGTGAAATTTTGCTAGAAATTGGTTTAGTGTGTGTTGTACCGAAAATTCTTCCATACAGCTACGAGAACAAGAAGAGAATCTTAACTTTGATTCCTTTATTCTCATATCTCATCCATCTCAACCTCTTTATTGAAGCATTTGTATATGAGTGTTTGTATGGGATATGTGTCTTCGTGTTGTGAATGTACGTATGTTGGATGGTTAGCACGTCATTTACCAGACTGTCAAGGAAGAGGGAAGATTGAGAAACAGACAGAGATAATGAAATGTACATCATGTTACCTTTCTGATACAACAAAGTGATGAAAACCTGTATGTATTCACCTCATTCAAATAAAAACTTCAATTTTGTTTTCGTACTCATACAGATCGATTTGGAAAATGATACAGGCCTTATGGGACAGACAATTTCCTAAGAAATTATCGCATATCTCCGCAAAAAATGATGCAAACTGAGAAAAACTATTAGAACTTTGCCAGCAGTGGATTCTTTCTTGGCACGAGTGCTTTTACTTTAACGGTTATTTCATTG
>JAECUM010023025.1:0-35957 GCA_016617855.1 Megalonaias nervosa | reverse complement strand
CTATGAAACGTATGAGATATAATTGCTTAAAAATAGACTGCATTTTAATTAGCAAATTACTGTGCAGCAAAATATTGTATATATAAAAATGTGTGAAGAGTATGAAATAGAAAAAATGTTATGCAATTAAGTACACTATTTTATAATGTGATAATACTATAAAATTAAACTACTAACAAAGACGTGCATTTGCGATATCTGCACTATGATCATTTCAAACAAGTTCTGCTAAAAGAATTGGTCCGTTTTTAAAGAAATGATTGTCGTATTTGTTTTATTTCAGTAGTAAAGTCGATCCAAAACTAATGTGCATATACCGCTTATATTTGATAGGGTAAACGTATAGCATGATTTAAAAATGAGTAGCAGAATTAACACTAGAAAAATAACGAATCAATCTTTAGCATGAGAAAGGCCATTCTTTTGTATTTAAAAATGGACAAAATTTTGGAATAAGCACTAAGCTTCAAAAATTCATAGGAAATTGTATTCTTGTTCCAGCTCATCTTACTTCATTTTCTAATGTATGGAAGGTATAATCCTACTGTAATCACTAGAGCGTGTAATGATTAATAATAATAATAATAATAATAATAATAATAATAATGATGATAATGATGATGATGATGATGATGATACCAAAAATAATACTAATAATACTAATTTAATCAATTAATATTATCATTACTGAATTTTAAATACAAATGATAGAGAAATGAGAGATCATTATTCATGGCACCAAGTGTCTTGAATATATTCACTAGATTTAAATAAAAAACGATTAATATGAAGAGATGACGGGAATGATGTTGTATTACCTGATCTACTATATTCTTTAACGTATCTAATAACTATTGTTATGTACATGAAACGAATCGTTAAGTTTGATGTAAGATTCTAATAATAGACTATTGACATGAGACAAATAAGATATATTTCACTTCAATAACTTTTTACATCAACCCATACACCAACATTCTTCATATATGATGTTTTTTACTTCTTTTTACCCAAATTGTTGAATGCATATACTGAAGTTACATTTCTCTGAGAAAAGCAAGTGTTTCAAACAGATCAGAAGCACAGAAGCGCATGAGATTTAACTATTATCACGTCCAATCAAGTAAATTTTATTTTGTCACTAACACAGTGATAAGTAAGAAACCTCATCATTGCAATATTTGTGAAAAAAGTGAACTCTGTTGACATCAAGTAATGTCGTTTGTATCTGATGTAAAATGTTTAAAAGTCAAATGTTTCAGCAAACTTTCTTTGCACTTAATAGAACATTGGATTTTAATTCTTCAATACGTAATATGTGGGATATTTTTTGAAAACACTTTACTTTTCCTCTTACCCAATGTCACACGGACACTATTCGTAAATATAATAATTTATACTAGCAACTGTAAGTATTGTCTAAGTTTTATTCGCATGCAACCATTATATTTAATGCTATGTGGTAAATTACTTACTTGTCTAGCAGAAATGAATGTGCTAATTCACTGGAGGGAACAATGAAATAAATGGTTCACCGAGCTCGATAGACATCGATAACATTATGACAAGTAAATTTTATTTGCCGTTTCGATATCTGACTGGTCTTGTGATAATTATGGCTGTCTATCGTACAGGAGACCAAAGTTCGAATCCCACGATGTGCTTATTGTTTCTTTCAGACTTGTGTGTTTATTTAGCTTGAATTAGGTGGGAGGATTATGTTACTGCTGATATTTTCTGTGCTAAAATTTTATAAAGAGCATATTATAATATAAACGGAGAAGAGCCGATATTATCTCTCATGGTACCGTAATAATTCTGCTACTTCAGTCCGTAAACCTCATTGCTATCCAATACGTTTGAACATAACTAAAACAAATTAGTGAATAACGAATATATCTTTCTGGTGGGTGAAAAACGATAGTGTTTTACCACAGGGCTTAGACCCTTTTTAAAATAGTGAGCTTTCTACCTATTTCATGAAATATCCGTAATTCACTCAGTACAAACAAATGTCTATCTAATGCAGATATGTTATTGCTTATGATTAATATTCTCAGACATGTATGGGATGGAAATGTAAGAGAAAATTACATTTCTTGTGTTACTTTGTGTAATGGGATTAGTCATTTTGATATTTTCACTTGAGCAGTCGCAACTTCATAGACATTTAGATTTGACTTTCTCTTCTACAGACTAATTCAATTTCCGAGGTTTCCGGAGAAGATAAATTTTGATACAGCTAAGAAACCTTTGGCTACAAAGGGTCCCACTTATACCTATTTACTCTTAAAGTCAGTTGTGATTCCGGATGTACAAAAAAACCGTATTAGTCCCTGCAAATTGTAAAGAAGAACTAATAGTAGACATTCTAAAACATTTATGTCTTAAGGTGCTATCTTTATATTACTGAGCAAAGAAATCGGATGCGTCTTTTACAGCCTCAGAGCAATGATGAAAATTAAAAATAAAATTATAAAAACGTAAAATTAAAAATTACACAAAACCTTTGAAAGATTAAACTTTTCCAACAAATCGAGTATGTTGTACTGCATGATCAAATAATGGACATAATAGCTTGAAATTTAGACATAATAAAGGCAAATGAAATATGAAGGTAATAAATATTAAACTTTAAAATATATGGTACAATGAGCTATATAAATCACATTCCTTTATAAGACTAACATGTACTCGGTTGGTACATCATCATAAAGTCCCCCCCCCCCCGCCCAATAATGCACATTACAATGACTTCACTTTTCCGTAGGGTATAAATCGACATATTCTACAGATTAACTTCTACTACTACCGAAGGTCTATTTAAGTTAAATAATTCATGAACAAAACTCAACATATTATCTAATTCCTTGAAAAGCCCAAAAGTCCATACCATTTTTCTATCATGTCCAAGCTGGTTATTAAGTCCGGCAAAAATAACAAATCGACAAGAAACTAAAATATTACGACTCTATGGTCTTAAAACAAGTAAAGGAAAAGAGTGGCAAGCAGCAAACGTTGTAAAATTCAACATATATTTTATTTCCATAGAAAACAAAGTGAAAAAGGGATCCTACGGTATTGAGAATTAAATCGCAAATATTCATAATTGCAGATACAAGTCTTAGTGATTAAAGTTCTGAATAAACTTTCGTAGACATCCAAGTTAAATCCAGCAATGGAAGTGCTGATATGCCTGTGGTGGCCCGTGTAGTGGTGATATGCCAACACTTTTTTATATCACAGTTATACAATCCAAGAATGTATCCCTAGTTGAAATTTCACTATTAATGCAAGTGTCAGTTTTTAATAACGTTAGGTTTGAAGAACACTTTGTGTTTCCAGTGAATAAATAATTTGAATAAGTAAAAATTTCAGCCCAAATAAACTACTGGACACATCGTTAATACGATTGGTTCTGCTCAGATATTAAAACATCCATGCATAACTTCAAGAAAAACAAGATTATACAGACATCTGCCTGAGCTCAGGTTACAATTAACGTTTTCTAATGCAAGACTATTACCTAATTGACAATAACATTCCGGCAGGTTACCAATGTTTGCAAAATAAAATCTTAGTTATAATTAGATAATAAAATGTAGTAAACACAATGTCTTTAACTAAGGCCAAGATAATAATCCTAATAGTTAACCCTTACCCATTGGAAACTATTTGCTATGTATTAATTGTTTCAAGACTACAAAGAAATCAACGATTCAGGTCAAGTAGAAATGTGTGTGCACGTGTTTGATTTGGATTGTGAACGTAGCTTTAACAGTTTTAGTCATATCACTACGATGTCTGCAGCGTTGCAGTCTATAGCGATGTCTACCACTTGGGCATCATGCGGCAGACTTATAACATCATGTCTCACCCAGTCACATTATCCTGCCGCTAGGCCGACCAGTCCTAAAACTAACCTCTTAAAGCTAAACGCCAAGTTGGCAGTTGCTAGTACAATTTTTATAATACTTTGGTGTGACTCGGCCGCTGCTCAAACCCACGACCTTCCGCATCCAAGGCGGACGCTCTAACCACTAGGCCACCGGAGCGGTCTAGGTCAAGTAGAAAATGAATTTGATTTTGAACAGGGTAAAGTCGAACAAATAATGTTCCATTGAAATAAAAATATTTAAACAAAAAATAATTAACAAACAATTCAAATTAAGTATACATTACAAACTCTTAAGAATGTTAGAGTTTTGTGATCAACGTCAACAGCAGCCTAACACCCGTGCACAAAAAGATGTAAATATTTTTATAAACATATGTTTTGGAGCCTATTAAAAATTCAAGGTAGTGATACATTTGTTTACATTCAAGACATACTGTTGATCCACTGACCTAGATAAGTAACTTGAATGAGCTGAGATTTCTTATGAACGAGTTCTTGGAAGAATTAAGTTGTTGACCATACTGTTATTAAATCCATTCAATAATAAATATAAACAGGTATTTGGTCTTGCGAAGATGGATCTGCTGACATGAACTGCCACGTCGACTGGGATACACCAACACAGGTAGACGAAATTATAATCATATATTTATTCTCTAGAAACAATATTGCATATGCCCTAATTTCTACCAAGAACAATTTCCCAGTTGTATGCATAAACCAAGCAAAAGCATCAAGTTTATTTTAGCCGCAAATACGGAGCATTTATGCTTATTGTAGGTGACTGTGAGCGTCTCTTGACTAAATAATCCAATACACTTTGGAAATTATATTGGGACCATAATTTAGATTATTAACATTGTCAAAACGAACCTTTCAAGTATAAAATTATTCGAATTCTCCTCTTTCATTCTCTCTCTCTCTCTCTCTCTCTCTCTCTCTCTCTCTCTCTCTCTCTCTCTCTCTCTCTCTCTCTCTCTCCATTTACTGTTCCACTGCAAGCACAGAAGACTATATATTACAAATTAAATTGGACGTGCGAGAGGTCTTCTATCCGTCACATTTATCAGATAGATTACTTCTCCTTAAAGAACAATGGTTTAGATGTTTGGAAAGTTAGGAACAAGGTGGCATGAAGTATGTCGGGTCCTATGTCGAATCAGACCAAATACAATATTGCCATTAGTGGCTATATCAAAAACAATAATATATTAAAATTGAGATAGTACAGTGATTATAAATATCTACGTGACAAACTTTGTCAGCAATGCAATATTTTTCTCAATTCAGGATAAGCCAGATTTACCTTGTGTGGAGAAACCAGAAGACACACCAAGAAGAGGTATACAAATATTACTCTGGTCGTTATACTTCCTTAAACTCTAGCGGGCACAAATCAGCCATATAACCACTTGATGATCTAAACCGATGATCAGTTTTACAGCATTGTACATAATAACTTCCTAGACTTTAAACAACAATGTAATATATATATATATATATATATATATATATATATATATATATATATATATATATATATATATATATACCATATATATATATATATATATATATATATATATAATTCTGTTTCCAGATTCTGTAAAACTCATCATAGAGGTAAAACCTTGTGAAATTTTACATATATATCTTTTGTTTACTTGACAGTTGCTTTGATAGTGTCACTTGTCATTGCCATCGTATCATTAATCATTTGTGGATTCTGGTGTTGGTGGTGCTGCCGAGGAGAACATTCAAAAAGGTAATACAATGTATACTTCATTTAGTTGATAATACTATATATTTCATGATCATATCGAATACATGATTAAATACAAATTTTGATGCAATTTGTTTCAGTTTTATTCTTCTTACTGGTTTCATGGAAAAAAGCATTGTCATGTAGATTTAATTTAATTGGTTGTGTGTTAGTTTTAATTTTTTATTTCATTGCAGGCTATTGTATTGTAACATAGTATGATGGAAAATCTCTTGTTCAAGATTGAGTTCATTTCTGTTTGACAGGATTGACATTCTTTTATTTCATTCCATGTAAACAACTAATACATAGCTAAATTATTCCATACGGATATGGGCTTAATATCAGGATCTTTATTAACAGAAGAAGTAAATATATTTATTTGGGTCGGTGTTTTCGACTTTCCAAAGTGAATTTTACAGGTTATGGTTTTCATTTTGTAAACATCAGCATCATTCTAGAATGTTATTTTCTATCAGCTAATGCTTTTCTTTTTTTTAAATGCTAATTGTGACCTAAGGTGAAGTAGAGGACTATATAATCTTATGATTGTGAGGAATTTGCAATTCGTGCTTGCGTGACTAGTATTTTTCGACTGGAATCTTTTTGGTTCAAATTATTGAATTCAAGTTGTTATTTTCTCTGGAAATACAAAGTGCTCTGATAAAATTGTTGGATAAGACTTTCACTGGCATTTATAATATATTCTAACCTAGAGTTATATTTCTGTGATTCACCAAAAGACTAATGACACATCAACACTTTAATAGCTACCACAGACACGTCATCGACTTCAGTTTTGGGATTTTTCCTAGGTTTGTACTCATTCAGGACTTTAAATTACTAGGGCTTATGCTTGTAATTCTTGGATTATTTTGGGGAATTAATTTGCAGTACCGAAGTTGTTTTTTTTTTTTTTTTTTTTTTTTTTTTTTTTCTCATTTGCACTTTGTATTTCATTGGAAATTAATATATTTGTTACATTTTAAAACCTTGTTGTCTTTCACTTTTTTCTGTTACTTATTTTAAGAGCACAGACTAGTAACAGCATGTCAGGCGCAACAAAAAAAAATTAAAATGAAAGAGTAAAATAGTGAGTTCGTATAGTATATAATCAACGTACACACACACACACACACACACACACACACACACACACACACACACACACACAGACAAACACACACACACACACGGTAATCCTGCTCTGTACGAGAGAAACCGCATGTTCAGACCTTTGTTTCATGTGCACAGTCTGTAGACCAATGGTGAGGTATCATGACTGAATAAATGATTCATTTATGCAACAGTAGATAAATAAAAATTCCAGTGCATTGTATATCCACGTGTGCGGTTTCCTTCATGGTGCCTTTGAATTTCTGCACTCCACACCAAAGATTGTATATTTAAGTATATGCAGCCAAAAATTTGTCGCATAAAACCCCAAAACACCAGCTATTATATGTTCTCGCCAATAAGGAAAAATCGCAATTTGCGACATTGCCGAAGCCCACCGCGGTCACTGAATAAACGTTATCGTTGATTTTCATACATTTAAGAATAGAAACTATTTTTATGTACAACATTTAACGATTTGCACGTTAAAGAGTACAATATATATACAATATACTATATATATATATATATATATATATATATATATATAAGTATATATATATATATATATATATATATATATATAAGTATATATATATATATATATATATATCAGGAACTGTATTCATTTGTAGTTAAATCAATTTAAAAAGACATGGTTAATCTCCACTAATCCTTCGCCTAAATGGTAATGATTTCGAAATATTCTTTATAGATGTAAGTCTGTTTACGTTGATTGGGCGTTCTTTGTTTATTTGGAAGTGACATAGTTGTATCCATCTCTTTTCAGAAGATACAATGATAGATATAGTGTTATGAATTCTAGTTATGTTAGCGAGGAACTAAACAGAGCAAAGTAAATGGATGATAAAGCCAAACTTCTCCGAGAACTCAAGCCTGTCATGGATTTACAAGACTTAATGTGCTACGTACTCAAAGTTTTAGAAAGAATGTAAACAACGGAGCAAATATGCACTAAGTAGTTTTCTATCATACGAGGCTACCATCGTTAAGGCCATTTATTTGTAACGAATACACCTTTAAACATATTATCATCATGATAATCATTCGTTCTTCAACAATTATGAATCAAAAACATTGATCTCTAACATTTTAAAGACTTATCATGAGTAATAAACTTGATATAAACGGGTCCAAGTTGACAAAAATTTGTTTCTCTTTGACCTCTCCCTAACAATATAATTTTCTCTTGAACATCCTTATATGCCTATATTTCAGGGAAGACAATAGGAACGATTTAATGAGATCTGTATACGATACTATGGAGAGAGAACATTCCTCTAGAGCGGCTATAGACAGAACAATTTGAGTTTGAGCAACTGTTAATTCCTGACTGCGCAAGATTGTTCAGATTTTGGTTTCAAAAAATAATTTAAATCTTATGTAATACAGCGTCATGGCAGACGTGTTAGAATGACGCCAACGTCTTGATGTGTCTTAAATTGGAGACTGTAAGGATTTGAAACAAGACGAAATTATATAAAATTATTTTGTTTACGTTCTCTTTAGCATGTTTTTGTGCCCCTCTTCTGGATAAATGAAATATAGCAGTCTCGTCAAAATTAAGTCGTTACTTTGTATGTGATGAGGATGAAAGGATACTCAAGTTCCAATGAGCACATCTGCGTATCTAATATAGCCATCAGGTTTGTTTGAGGAATGGCACCCTCCAATGATGTGATTTATGTTATAAAGGCTGTTGATTGTTCATTTTGCATATTTTCCCAAGAACATTAAGCATGCATTTTTTCTAATATTTGGAGTTCTGATATAGAATCTTATACTTAGACAGTCGCTGCGTTTTCAAGGTTACCAATCTGTCTTATTATTGAACAGTAAAGAACACAATTTCGAGATTTTCTAAAAAAGTAAGATTTTTGTAAGAACTGTCAAAGAAAAGTGGTTGCAAGGTTTCAACGTGGAACGAGAATCCGAAACGATGATGATATTTGCTTTCTAAGATATTTCAATGTCATAAACAGATTCAAGGATGCCGAATTTCTGCAGTAATAATTGAACTTTTTAAATTCAATATTAGCTAACCAGGGTATATGGAATGCTAAGATGATTTTAAAGACCATACACCATTCTTGTAGTATATGGTGTTCCAGACGGTGATAAGATTCCTCTACATTCGATAAACTAACATGCAAGTAATATTACATAATCCATTGTTCATAAGGTACGCAATAATTTTCAGCAGAATCATCAGAGCTGAAACATTCAAAACATGAAATGTAATAAGCCCAAGACATGTAGTACATCATGCACTTGGACCTGAGCACGTATAGGATCACCAAGGTACCCATTATCTGCATAGATTTTCCACAAATACTTTTGCACGTGGCTTCTGGAAAAATGCCATAACGCATTTTCCTGAAAATTGACTGGTAACTTTGTATGTGACAAGGCAGCACGGATACTCAAGTTCCATTGAGCATTCTAATACTACCATATCTTGTCACATTAATATTTCTCTGAACTAGGATGTTGAGGGTTCTCTAGATATTTTGATACAGTTAAGATCTGGACTCTGTGATGATCGTGTCAAACAGTTAATACCATCATTTATTTTCCACGTGCGAGTTCTCAAAACGTCACAGTACGACGATATGTCACCTGACACAAATACCTCCGACTGGAAAAGTGTTTTTTGAGAACAGGCCAAAAATGTTCATCCAAGATATGAACAATGTATTACGGCTCAAAATGCCATTAATGTTTGTTATTCTACCTATACTACTGTATGTGAAACCCCAAACCACAACATGTGTTTTCCTTCCTATTTTCACCATACACATGATCTATTATCATGAGTAACCACCAGCTTACACTTATCACTAAATATCACTTTATCTCATTCATTCTGCACATTTTATCACAAGTAGGCCATACATCAATAGATTTGCTGAATTATGATTCTCTGGAGAAAAGTAGCTCCTTCTGGATTATGTAATGGTCCTGACAAACAGTTAATGCCATTAGTTATTTTCAACGTGCGAGCTCCCAAAAAATCATATTAGGACGATTTGTCACTCTATCCCATCCATTCTGCACATTTCATCATAAGAAGGCCATATATCAATATATTCGATGAATTATAATTACTTTTTGGAGAAAGGTAGCTTTCTCCGTGCAAATCTAATTCAATATCCTTCAAAATTTGTACGCCTTCGGACAGAACCTGCAACAAACTAGTATAGACACTGACTGACAAATTGAACCGTCAGATCCACCGAACCGTGTCTGATGTGTTTCTTTATTTCCGAGGCAACACTGGGATCAGGACATCATGAGCACCCAAGCTTCTAACCAGCATTTTTTTCCCGACGATTTCTGCAGATTTGTAATTTGATAAATCTCGCTACTGTATATTAAGGTTTTGTCAGAAGTAAAGCAAAGTTTCCACCACTACTTCCTACAAAGAAGAGTACAAAAAATATATTTTCGTCAGACATATTTTCATTGCTACTAGATCTATTTACTTCTTTTGATAGTTGTTAACTTGCGGTAACTTGTTATAGCAGTCACTCTTGCCAACCAAACACCGATGCATATAACCCAATTGAAAAGGCCCATCGTACTGAAATGCGCAAACGTTTAAACCAATATATAAATCTTACCTATCAACATCAGATTCTATAGGGTCTTCTTTTATATACTTTGGTCAGGTTGGATTGTAATCATCTGCCGTACAGCTGATACTCTAACATTTTGTTTCCACGTTTTGCGTTAAAAAAGAGTAGTTAACATATCTGGATTGCATAACATTTCATTATTAAATGACATATTTAACAGGAAGAAAGAAAACTCTCGTTTATTTTGAGATTGTAACAGAGCCATGGGCCAAAGAAACGATGACCTATGTTACGAATATTTAATTTAATTGTTTGTTTGTACATTGTTCTTATTTTTATTCCATTACATGCTATTGTAGTGTAACATTGTATGATGGACTTGACCTTGTCCAAAACTAAGTTTGTTTCTGCTTGACTTGGTTGACTTTTTTATTTCATTGTGTGTAAACGGCTAACCCATAGCGAAATGATTCCCTCTGTGTACGGGCTTAATATCAGGATCATTATTAATAGAAGAAGTAAATATGTTTATCTGGGCCTAAGTTTGGGAATTTCCTGAGTGTAATCCAGATTATGGTTTTGATTTTGCAAACATCAGGATCATTCTAGAAGGTTATTTTCCATTAGGTAATTTTTTTTTATATAGAACATGCTAATTGTGACCTGAGGTCAAGTATGGAACTATATAGTCTTGTAATTGTAAGGACTTGGTCTTTCGTGCTTTAACATCTAAGTTGTATTATGTTGTGTCCTGTTGAAATGAATCTTTTTCTTCAAATTATTGAATTCAAGTGATTATTTTCTCTGGAAATACAAAAGTGCTCCAATAAAATTCTTGATAAAGACATTCACTGGAAATTGCATTCAATTGAAACCTGGAATTATATTACTGTGATTTGATAAAAGACTGTTTTCACATCAACATTGTATAAGCTATAACAAAAACGTCATTGCCTTAAGTTTTTGGATTTCGTCGGGACTTGCACTGAGTTTTATTCAGGACTTTAAAGCACTAGGACTTGAATCTGTAATTCTTAGGTTATACTGAGATTTAATTCGCAATACCGTAAGTTCTTTTTTCTCATTTTCACGTTCGAGGGAAATAAATTATTTGTTAACTATTACAAAGCTTGTTCACTTTCACTCTTTTCTGTTACGTATTTTAAAAGCATAGGGTCGTAACATCTCTCTGAGGAAAAAGAGCTGGAAGACACAAACACACTCAGTTGAAACTTTGTATGACTTTAGTTTAGGACGCACCAACACATTATCCGAGACATATATATATATATATATATATATATATATATATATATAACGTGTGTGTGTGTGTGTGTGTGACTAGTGACTACCCCTTTTAAAAAAGCGACTCCTCAATGGAATCCACATATGAACTTCCTATTTACCATGTGTGATAAGACAAATTAAGGCCTGCATTCAATATACTGAGGTGATTTTCATTCGGAAGTTCTAGTGTACTGACTTGCGTGTATATCAAGTTTCCATGAGCTAAAAGTTGAAATTGATGTTCTTTAATGTTTCCGTAAGGGCTTACGTTAGAGCAAAACAAATTCCCAAGACACAAAATGAGGTTATTTCTGAATGAAACTTAACGGATTTCCTCATATATACTTGAACAGGTATATTCCTATAAATGTAATAGAAAACAAATAAACACCTGCCTGGTCATATATGTTTTCTCTATTAATAAAAGCACATCGTTATATTGATGTGTCGAGAATTTAGATGAAATGTATTTTTGTAATGAAAACAGAGGGCAACCTGTACTAGAGAAATTGTCGGAGAAATTGCCTTGGATGACCATGCGTGGCCAATTCATACAAAGAACATTTCAAACCGGAGCTACTTGTCTCAGGATTTGAGGTCGACCTAGAAAATACGAGTAGCAAATCAGGAGTGCGTAATGTAAACGGGGCTGTAATCTTTCTAGTACCTCATACAAGAATTCCATATATATATATATATATATATATATATATATATATATATATATATATATCCTATTTCTGGTAAAAAATATACTAGGCTGGTGTTAGAAACCCTAGGAAACATATGGATATATCATGTTACTTACAATAAGGGTATACATCACATGACGAATGGCAGTGCCCGGTTGATAAATATATAAGTACCAATATTTAACGGCACATAATCCCAATAATTACAATGTCATGCCGATTAAATCAAATTTATAAATGCTATTTACGCAAAATGGAATAATTTCGAACAAATGTAAAGATAAAATTCTACAAAATAAAATATGTTTACGTTGGGTCAAATCAACATAAAAATAACGATCATGGTAAAATGTATAAAACATTTAGGACATATGGTATCAATTATTTAAATACAACACATTCATTGAAAGATTCCGAGTTTTTCTCCAGTGTTGTATCCTCACGCAATTTTTTGGGTGAGTTCTCAGCAACACAAGTCTACCCCACACGGTAGAGGTCGATAAGAATGTTCTCCACAGTGAATGAACGCGAGGGTTATACACTATGTTCGAGGTTTCTACCTTTCGATAGGTATGTATTAGTCAGGTAAGAGTGTCCGATAAGCGCTTGCATAATGACATTTCATCTATGAAATTTGTTTATATTTTAGGACTATCACTCTCCAAAAAAGTGTTTGATGTTACGAAGATTGTTTGTGCATTACTCATTCACAAATTTTGTCAAGCGCATAGACCATAATGGATATTTAACATTTCTTCTTCTGAAAGAGTGTCAAACAGACAAATTCTAACAAAAATTTACATTTAATTCCACGATCGCAATTTGAACAATTATCATCCGAGTTCAATTATACATTTTGACGACGTATCTACAAAACGCATATATGGGAGTAGAGAATAAATACATAGTTTACATATTTACACTTGCCAACATCTGATTGAAACAAGCGATGATTACATTAATTAAGTTTCCATTTTTAATGACGACTTGGTTCAGGTAAATATTTTGATTAAAATATTGTCTGGAGCTTGAATCGCCCTATTTATTTAAAGAAAAAAAAACAAAAACAAAACAGTTTAAATAATTTACTCAAAAGAATAATAAGAGACAGATTTTTGTCTTCACTCGTTGATCCCGGTCTTCGAAAGGTCTCCTACAAGAAAAGGACACATGCATACGATTGGGATGCCCATTAAATATTTATATATAGGTTATTGTCCTGATTTATATTACATCACACGTGCTAGTAGAAGCGCGTCAATGGTACACAATGTTACTACAATTATGATACACTGGTCTAGAGCCAAAATGATTCCGAAATAAATGTAGTCTAATTCTGCGTCACTGAGAATGAAATTGATGCTTAAATTTGTTGATTGGTTCTAGTTTTAAAGATATGATACTGGGTCAGTATCTACGACCCTTGACTTGGGAATGGCGGAGGGTTAGTGAGTTATAAATGGAATGGATCACAATGGTAAACAATGAATGATGAAATCTGAAACTGTTATTGCGTCATAGATGATATAAATTGCATCATGTTATTCGTGGAAGTCATGGTTGATGCAATCATAACTAAGCTTACATCATTCTGCTGAACAAATGGTCCTATATCAGCTTAAGAAATCAGACAATGTCGTGCTCTCTTATTTATCAGTGTTTGATTTTGCAAAGGGACATATTTCTGTTTAGCCAAAGTGAGCAGAGATGCCTCGTATCTGTGCGAACAATGCAGATAGTTTCCGCTATGTTTATGGTGAAATGACTTTTGCATCATAAAGCGCAGTATAGCCACTATGGTTATGAAAGCCTATCACCTTTATTTTGGCTCAGGACAAGAGGTGGGCCCCACACATATGATGCAACACTTATGCAAAAAATCTTTGCCAGTGGTTGAACAGGAAAAGGAAATATATGCCTTTTGCAGTGCAATGATTTGGAGTGAACCAACAGACCATATCAGCAATTGTTACTTCTGCATGGTGTCTCCAGTTGGGACAGGTGTGTCAAAGAAAGTGAAGCGTGCATTATCCAAACATTCCATCAGCTATACTCCCATTACTCCAAGGAGAATGACTGCCGGTTCCTAATGCACCAAAATTATTCTCACTTGAGTCAGACGAGGAAGAAGAAGAGGATGAAACTTCTAGTCCTGAACCGTCATTGTCACATTACCCATATTTTCTCCCATCATCCTCCTCTGAACCACACCTCATTATACAAAATGAACTGAATGACTTCGTCAGGGATTTGGAATAATCCAAGAGTAAGGCAGATTTGTTGGGCTCCAGATTACATCAGTGGAATCTCCTGGAAGGTGATGTTAGGGTTTCCATGTTCCGTGATCGTCAATGGATCTTGTCCCATTCTTCTTCACGGAAGGTGATCTCGTAGCCTGTAACAACATCGATGGTGTGATGGCAACCCTCAGCATTGTTAGTGATCTAGATGATTGGATACTGTTCATTGATTCATCGAAAACGAGACTTAAATCTGTTTTGCTGCATAATGGCAAAGTTTTGCCATCAATTCCAGTTGGTCATGCAGTCCATATGAAGGAAACCTATGAAAACATGAAACAACATTTGAGGTGCATAAACTATGATCAACACAGTGGCAGCTTTGTGACGATTTGAAGGTTCTTGCTCTCTTGTTTGGTCAGCAGACTGGATATACACAGTACTGCTGTTTTCTCCACGAGCGGGATAGTCGTGCGAGAGATTCCAACAACATCAAGAGTGATTGGCGACTCCGACAGTCATTGGAGCCTGGGAGGAAACGTGTTCCGCATCCATCACACGTTGATCTTAGGAAGATGTTGTTACCACCCTTGCATATCAAGCTGGGTCTGATGAAGAACTATGTCAAGGTCATCGACAAAACACAAGCAGCTTTCAATTACCTCCGTGGAAAATCACCAACGTTAAGTGAAGCTAACATAAAAGAAGGTGTCTTTGTTGGTCCTCAGATTCGTGAATTTCTTCGAGATGATGCATTTGACCGTGAACTACGTGGCAAGGAAAAGACGGCATGGAAAGCCTTCCAGTTAGTAGCAACATACTTTCTCGGAAGCAACAAGGCAGACAACTCTAAGGCATTGGTGAAAAAAAACCTCAAGGCATACAAAAGCCATGGTTGCAACATGTCACTAAATATACATTTTTTTGCGCTCTCATCTAGATTTTATTTTCACCGAACTGCGGAGCAGTAAGCAATGAACACGGCGAGCGATATCACCAGGACATTGCAACAATAGAGAAACGCTATCGGAGCAAATGGAGCCCAACAATGCTTGCAGACTATTGCTGGACAGTGACAAAAGATGTTCCATTATATGAATACAAGAGACAAGCCAAGAGACGGCGAGTAAACATTGAATAAGGACTAAACTATGTTCTTATATATACATAATAATTTTTAGCCTTTTGTTTCATAATAAATGTTCCTTATATAACCTTTTGCTGTTTTCTAAAGTGTTACATAAACAGGACATGTGAAATATTATCATGTAAAGCAACCATAAGCACATGAAAAAACCTAGGTTTACAATTTATGATTAAAACTCTACTATCTACATAATATACATAGTCGTAAAATCTGAAAACTTCAATATCTTGGAAGCAGTAACCCATCGGTAGTTTTAATTGTCATATTTGAATTCAGCACGTCAAAGTCCATAATAAATAGCACATTTTATCTCTGAAGCAGACGACTTACAAAATATTGTAGACCAGTGATATGGGAAGAATTAGATTCACTACCATTGTTGAACAATATTACAGTGACACCATGTGCTTCTAGCAAAAACGATTTGACGGTCCTTCCTGGTTTATTCAGCGTTAGCAGTGCCCTGCTTTAACGTTTCAATATTTAATATTTTCACACAAATAGTTATACACTGAGACTTCATCATTTTCATCTCTCTCTCTGCGTATGTGGACATGGGTATTTGCTTGATGTGATCTCCTGCATGTTGGCAACAACTGCAGTTATTGTTGTACATGTCGACATATTTTAGACTTTTCACGTTTTGTATTTTCAGGTTTGTTTATATTTTCCTTTACCGATGTTATTTTATACCTATTCTTTTTACTTTTTTAAGTTACACTTTCTCTTCAGAATATATATCAGGACCTGTACTCCTGTGACGTTAAATCAATTTAGAAATGCACGGTTGTTCTTCTGCTTTTCCTTCTACTAAGTTTTAATGACTTTCGATTTATTCATTATCGATACAAATCTTATTACAATGATTATTAATTCTTTGTGAATTTAAAATTGACATAGTCTTTACATCTGGTTTCAAAACACAGAATAACAGTTATGTTTTAAAATAAATTCTAGTTATGTTCCAGATGAGTTAAGCAGAGATACATAGAAAAATGATACAGTAAAAATTTTCAAGTATGTTATGCAGTTGCCAGACTTAATGAGGAAACAAGTCAATGTTCTGAAACAATTTATACGAAAGGAATTGTCCGTCCTACGAGACCACCATCACTAATGCCACTTATTTGTATTCTTGGCACCTTTGAACAGATTATCATCACCATAACTATTTGGTCATCAACAATTATGAGTCTATAATATTTGTCTCTTACGTTTCTAAAACGTATGAGCAAGAAACTGTATCTACACGAGTTCAAGTCTGAAAAACATTCTTTATCTTTGACGTTTTGGGATCATTTCCTCCAAGCGATATAGTTTTGTTTTCAAAGTGCTCTTATGCCTATCTTTCAAGGAAGACAATTAAAACGATTTAATGAGATCTGTACACGATGCTATGGAGAGAGAACATTCTTCTAGCGCGACTTTACATAGATCTGTGTGAGTTTGAGTAACGTTTAATTTTTGACTGTGAAATTTATACAAAGATTGTGATTTCAAACTAATAATACAAACCTTGTGTAATAGTTAGGGCGTCATAACAAACGTGTAATAATAACGCCAAAGTCATGATGTCTGTCTTTGGGTAAATGAGGCAACGTATATACTCATAATTGACTGGTAAGTTTGGATGCGGGAAAGAGTCACATAGCACTTTATTATGGTCATCTGCGTGTCTAGTCACGTCAATATTTCTCTGAACTAAGACTTTGAGGGTCCTCTAGATAATTTTGATAAAATTAAGATAAATGTGTTTGTGTCATGCAGTTAATGTCAACATTTATTTTCAAAGTACGAGTTCCCAATTCTCACAGTAGGAAACAAGTAGCTCCTGTTGTAAAAGTGTTTTGTGAGAATAGGCTACACATGATCATCCAAGATATTAAGAACTTAACACAGTTGAAAATGGAATAATTTTTCACTATCCCTCCGATCCCGTAGTACGTGAAGAATCCCCATATTATTACATATATTTTACCTTCCCTTTTTCTCTATACATTTGTTGTATTATAATGAGTAACCCATCGCTGACGCTCATATACCAGTTCATTAGAATTGCGCTGAATTGTGCTTACTTCAGAGTGAATAAATTTACTTTGTGCAAAATAATTTCAGTATCCTTCAAAATGTGTACGCATGTGAACAGAGTTGTAAAATACTACTACAGACACTGACTAATTTAAGTCATTTGTCTGATCCACGAAACCCTATCAAATGTTTATTTTTTCTGAGCTGTGATAACCAGCAATTTTTCTCAACGACTTCTGAACAAACGGTTGCACTTTTTCATTTAAAAATCTCACCATTGTCTATTAAGATTTTGGCACAAGTGAAGCAAAATTTCCATTACTACTGCCTACTTGGAACAGTAAAGAAAGAATTACATTTCTAGGTTTCATTTCGCTGCTACTAGAGCTATTTACTTCTTAAGATAATTCTTCACTTACGGTAATTTGCTATAGCACTCACTCCTGCATATACCCCAGTTGAAAAGGAATATTTTATTGTTTGGCGCAGCATTATACCCTGTATATTATTATCAATGTCAGCTACGTATTAAAGCCAGATTCTGTAGGGTCTCTTTTCATATACTTTAAGCAGGTTTGATTAAAAGTTATTTGCCATAAGCCTGATACATTAATATTTTGTTTCTAGATTTTATGTTAAACAATAGTTGTTAGCAGATAATTTTTCCATAAAGTTTAATTATTAAATGAAACACTTCAAAGAAAGAAACAATATATGCGGATATAAATACGTTTTGATATCGTATTAGGAAACTATGAGCTCTCTGATGAAAAGTATCTTGACAAGTAAAACGCCAATGCTGACGCAAACTTGAACTGAATCTTCTACGATCATCTGCTTGGTCAAATATTTTTTGTCTCTTAAAGAAAGTGCATAATATTTATGTATGTTTCTAAGATTTGGATGACAACGTAGTGTTTGCGACAAATCAATGAACATGAGCATTATTTGTCACAATCTACATGTTACTTTGTTTCCATGAAATGTAGTGATCAGGAAGAGGAAGGACGAAATAGCATTAATGAAGAGGAAGACGCTAATCAATCAGATTTTGTGTGAGTATAAAGTATCTCTGAAATGTGCTAACCACTTAGTATTTATGTATGTATGTACGTAGGTAGGAAGGTATGTATGTAGGTAGGTAGATATGTAGGTAGGTAGGTTAGCATACATTGCAACGTGTAAATGATTAAATGCAATTATTTAGCCTGACCTCACCTGCAATGTAACTGCATTAATGATAAAGGCCAAGGAACAACTTAAAAATTTTCATGCAGGGGGCAGAACATTTTTTATTTAGTTACACTTAAAGGTATATTCCTGCGTGAGGACTCATCCTGAGTTCAGAATGATGTTATAGCACAGTGACTGATACACATACATAATACAAATGAACATCTTTTCATTCTAAGAAAAATGAACCAAATGTTTGATGGCAAAGTCAGTCAGCTGAATTTATATATGAATCAGAGACAGTTTATGTGCCATTGGGTTTCCAGTGTATATTGTTATTCAATTGTTCCACCCACATTAATGGAGTGAAACTTTCTTGCTTGGTCACTTTGTTAGGGACAACCAAAGCCATAGCAATATATATTTATTTAATTTATAAATGAATTAATACAAGTAAAAGCATGATAATGGACTTCGAGTGACTCTTAATAAGCAAACTATCTGAACATTTAAGATTTAAATGAGTCAATATTTAATCAATATGAGGAGCAAAAGTGACCTCATGACAAGACTGACTAATAAATGAATCAGCGAAAGGAATAATTTCCTGATCAAGATCATTATCAAGAGTTCTTTTGCCATAGTTCTGTTAACTGCACAAACTGGATATAAATCATGGATTTGATTCTCAATCGTATCAACGTTTATAGCCAAACAGGGTTTGTCATTGACAGGAGGATTAACCACAAGTCTGTCTTCGCCTCGGTCATTTCGGTCATTGCCTTTTAATAAATTAATACCCTGAACAGGTAAAGAAGACACCAGTCCAACTGTCAAGGGTCCTTATGCTAAATCTAATGGAAACTTGGCACAATGGGGAGCAACATTAACAAATATGCACTCTAATCACTGAATAAGATCACATTCTATAGAGAAAACGTCACGGACAAAGGGAACACACACGAAAACAAAAGACTCCGAGAAGTTTTCATGACCCTTAACATTTTATTAAGGATATGCTTGTCGGGATCAACAAAAAGTTGTATAAAATCTTTTAACATGAAATTGCATAATTCTACAACATAGAATCACTTTTGCATTTACCCAGGCAATGTTTTGCTTTCAATAAAAAACTGTGATCTTGATATCTTTGAAATAAGATTATTTATAATAGCTGTCTTGATGCTGTTGCTTCTTTCTTCAACCTGTAGCAAGGAGAAGTGACCATACCTTTCGCTATACACTAAGTGCAAGTAGGAAGATATAATAATTTCTAATCAGTATTATCAGATGTTGATTTAGAAACTTTGTGCCAGATTGAGATTTTTTAAGTACTCGTATGAAATTGAGATGATTTCCTTTTACCCAAAAATCCAAAAGCTTCTAAGAGGAAGACATGTTGACAAATACATCGTTTTGAATCAAGGAATATTCACCTGCTGCGAGCAGCATTTAAAGCAATTTCAACATTTTACTCATCAGTAGAGATCTTGACATCACTACAAATGCAATTATTGTACTCTTCAATCACTATGAGCTGTTTGATGTTATCGTAATCTAAATCAACCTTCTTGGCTGAGCACACTCTATCAAATAGTTGGTCTTTTACCCTTTGCAAATTCGACATGGGTTTGTCCAGGTTCTTTGCTACAACCCCATAGCCTTGTTCATAATGTTTCAGGTGCATACTTGTTACCCTTCAAGATATACTCCTTAACCACATCAGAATAATAACTTTATTGTACCAGCCTCGAAGGGTAATCTTCACGAGCTTTGCCAATATGTACACTTTCTACTAATAAAGTAAAACTCTCTCTTGTCGATTTCCAATATTCAGCAAATGTCTAAAAGTGAGGAAAGTATTTATCTGCTTCTTTTTCCTCGAAATAAGCTAGTATCCTAATATTTTTGGTAACATAATATCTTTGAACTTGTGTGTAAGGGGTGGGAGATGATCTTGCACTGCCTCCCGGTTTTTAATGTTTTTAAACTATATAGCATTTCTTTCAGTTTTCTATCAAAGCCAGAGACAGACGTACCAATCAAATCCAAAGCACTATCATCAAGAATGTAATTTCCATCCAGATAGTAAACTAATATATTATTTATCTCCTGTTTTGCTAAAGATGCTTTAGTTTCATAAAGATCATAATATCCGGCAGGCTCAAGAAGCTCGTCCTTTCTCATAATCTCTAATCCTCCCTGTGTTGAAACAAAGATTTCCTAAATTTATGAAAATACAATCTTTAGCAGGGACAATATCAAAGACAAATTTAATATCGCTGAAATGGTTTGAAGAAATTTAGGTCACTGACGAACCCCCAGTTTATGTTACGACTCAATCTCCTTAAAGTATGTAGCAGAAAAGAAATGAAACAAGACAATTTTGATATCATCAATGAAATTATCTGTCTAAGTTACAAATGAAAATTTAACAGCTACTTATAGTATTGCGAATTAAATCCAAAATAATCCTAAATACGTTTTCTTCGGCAAAACCCACAAACTCATAAACAAAGGTCAGGGCGTGAACTCAAATTCAAATAAACATTTTGAACAAGATAAAGTATATGATATAGATATACACATTAGGCTGCTACAGTTATCCAAAGTAGGACACTCGATTAGAAGTCAGCATGTTTTCTAGATTTTCAGGCAAACATTTCACAAAGTTAAGTAATGATTCATAGATATAGATTTTACTGTTTCTTGACACTGATAATACAGACATGATTGAAATACTTTGAATTATTCATTCTTTTACATTATGAGTGTCATGTTTAATGCAAAGCAAATTTAACTATGAAACGTCAGTATAATAAATAAAAATAGCATTAAATAACATAAAGCCCCCTAATTATGGGAAATGAGAATTGTTATACTTGTATGGTCAGAGGACAAGCACGGTTGTTCTTGTAGTAGTAGGGTTACTGATTTCAGTAATATAATGTAGCCCGTGTGCCTATTGGAGGTACACGTAGAAAATACGAATACTACAACGGGCTTGCATGATGGATACAGGTTTTAATCTGTCTAGTAGCTTATAACTCTGTAATCATGACCGAGAATTTAGTAAAATACAAATCCCCTATTGCTGCTAATAATATTCTAGTTTGGTGTATGAAACCCCAAAAAGCTAAAGGATAGATCAACTGACTCACAAACAACATATTTCCCAGAACGTACAGAATGTTTTCCAGCAGGATCATAACAAAGCTGAAACTGTCAAGAGTTTGACTACATTTGAAGCTGATGTGAAATACAAGAAGCTCATATAACATGTCGTGTCAATTGAAGTTATGTTCTGCACACAGGTAGGTATCAAAGTCCCCATTCTCTGCATCGATTTTCCGCTAATACTTTTGCACGAAAAAGTATACATGGGAATGGTGACAACTTTCAACAAAGAAGGTAATAATATAATTCAAATGAACTATATTTTTAAAAATTGCAGTACCTCCCTGAGATGGGAGTTCTCTTGGTGACCTAAACGGCCTGTGCTACTTCTTGATAGAGAACACAAATTTCATTCTTACATTATGAAAATAAATTATCTAGTTTTCTAAAATGAACGTGGAATGCGATGATGATGACAATGATATTTTAAGCTTTTAATTCTAGTTCTAGAGACCAAGAAGAGAGAGAACACAGGCATTACACACAACAGCAGGAAATGCAACGGCTAGAATCTAGGTAAGTAGAAAAGTCCGTTTACCATAAAATCAGACTTACTCGATGATTGCCCCCAAACTCCAGCACGGCACTCTAAGCTTAGATACAACATGGGTCAGTTCTAATGGATATGCACCATTTTGTCCTGAAAAAAATGTTACGCAGGCAAATTCCAAATACAACTTACACCGGATTTCAGTAATAAATATTGAGAATGGATCCTCAAAACATATTGGGAGTTGAATTAAATGAATAGTTTATATATTTTGCCCTTGCCACTATCTAATAGTAAAGATGCGATGATATCATTAATTAATTTTTTCTTTTGAATCATATTTGGTTTATGTATGTTTTGCAAAAATATTCTGTTTAGTTTGAATCTCTTCGCTTATTTAATAAACATGTTTACACTGACTGGAATAATTAATATTACATTTTTCTTCATTCGTTGAATTTCGACTATTTAAAGGTTTCCTACAAAAACGGAATATGTACATGCTTGGGGTGCCTATGGAACGTTTATATATACGAAATTATCCTGATTGATGTTACATCAAGAGTGAGAGGACAAGCGCGTCAATAGTTCACTATGTTACTTCAATAATGACATAGGACGTATTAGAAGAACTATTGTTCTTGAACAATATTACAGCAACAACATTTTTCCTGCAATGACAAATATGTGTCCTTTCTTGATGTCAGCGTTAGCAGTTTATTACAAAACTGTTCAGCATTTATAATTTTTAGACAAATTGTTATACATAAATTCTTAAATTATTGGACGTAACGTATGTAAAATGTCCTTGTGTATGAGAACAGAATTATCTTAATCAGCTTTGCAAATCCATTTGCTTAAAAATACTTTAGTATTTTGATTTCACATCAGGTGATGATACTATGACAGTATAACACTTGCATAAATAGCATCAATCTTCAACTTTATACGTTTATCTAACTAAGAAGATAAAGTATCTAATTATTCTAAACACATTAAGTTTATTCATTGATATACCTACTTTCATTATAGAATGCAGGTCAATTCCGGTAACACCATTCAACAAAGTTATTTGCTTGACAAATGTTACGGTACATTGAATATCTATATAATAAGCCCTCTTCGTCATTCGTATTATGCTACTAAATACATTATATCGTGACACAAATGCACCACTCTCTCTCTCTCTCTCTCTCTTCAGTATATATATATATATATATATATATATATATATATATATATATATATATATATATATCTATATATATATATATATATATATATGATTTGATATTGACTTCCTGAAACGATTTAAATAGTTTCCAGCTTTGTACACTGAATATGACATCATTACCCATTTGAAGTTCTGTTAGTCACACACTTTTATTTTGATGGAAATAATTTAGAAAGTAAGGCGAATAAATAATTTCTTTAATTCATTTTTTTTTTAAATTATACATCAAGGAGCAACTGTTCCTCCGAAACGAATCGGAAATTCGACACAGACAACACCATTGTTCACCTCCGAATGTCCAAAAGGAAATTTCGTGTAATGTTACACAGTTTTACTCGAGTTAGGGTTGACGATCAATGTTCACACCTATAATGTGTCTGTTTCACTACTAAGCATTCGAATTGTTTGACATTGATTTAAAGGGATGGTAACTTGATTCAGAAATTTCATATTTACTGTAACGTGTTTGTGACCTAATATATGCATTATTTGATTTTTATAAGCATCACACAAACATAAACGCTGAGTTAATTTATCACGTACAAATGACATGGTTGGATACATTTCGGTCACTTGCGAGATCGGCTTAATCCACATTCTTTTGTGAACAGAAGTGAGATTATTTAGTCGTTTAAGTAACATATAACCAGGCTTGCATATAAGCAGGATTCCATATTACATATACCACCCACACAGACGCTTAGTTCATTTGCTGTTGTTTATGTTTTGAGATTTTACGCCATTTTTCAGCACAAGATATATTGTACATGGCGTAACGATCCCCTTTGCAGTAAATATGCCATATTCAGACAGAACTGACCATTCTCTTCACAATTTCTTTTCGGCAATCGATTCGAAAAGTGGCCGCCAAAATTTTGAAATAGTAAAAACAGAATGTTGCAGAAGGCGGTGTTAGGAAACTTCCAACGATTGCAGTCAACCAGTAAAGAGAATACCGTACAAGAATATGATGAACATTTTTAACCAATCAGTGTCACATAAGCTTCAATTATGTAAAATCAAAATATCAAACGATATACACACTAAATGTTAAGTATAGTGATATATATATATATATATATATATATATATATATATATATATATATATATATGTGTGTGTGTGTGTGTGTGTGTGTGTGTGTGTGTGTGTGTGTGTGAAAACTCCTACAAGTACCGACATTTAAAGGTAAACTTTATTTTCAGGATTTATATTTTTCTTGCCTGTATAATGTAGTCTATAATGTCCTTTTCTTATCCATTTTTTCGCTAAGCCTCCTCCGCACGCCGTATATCAGGATACTAATTTGTCGATAAATCCAGATAACACTACAGCTCCTCCTGGTCCTAATTGTTAAAGTCTTTCTATATATTCTTTATCTATATTATTCTGTTTACGATGATTATACGTTTTGCGTGCATAAAAGTGACATAACTTTATCCATTTGTTTTCAGACCACGCAATGATGGATACAGTTTTACAAATTATGGTTATGTTGAAGAGGTGTTAAACAGAGCAAGTGAAGCACGCTTAGTTGGAGCTGTATCGTCGTAAGTACAAAGAAGATACCATCGAATTTGTTTGAGAACTCAAGTCTGTTAAGCAGTGACATGATTTAATGAGCTACATATTCAAAGTCCTAACGCAATTTCAACAAAGAAAAAAATGCATTACCCAAAATTCCTTCACACGAGGCCACAATCACAATTATCACTTATTCTAATGTCGACAACTTAAAACAGATTATCATCACCATAACCATGCATTCTTCCGGAAGTTGACTTATCAAAAGCAATAAACTTTATCTACATCGGTACAAGCTGAATTTTAAATAGTTTATCTCTTCAGAATGCTCCTGTGCCTATATTTCAGGGTAGACAATACAGACGATTTCATGAGATCTGAATACCAATTTATGGAGACAGAACATTGCTCTGGTGCGACTATAGACACAGCTATATGAGTATGAGTAACTTTTCACTCTTGACTGTGCAAGGTTTGTAAATATTGTGATTTGAAACAAATAATGCAAAGTTTATATAATTGTTAGGGTGTCATGTCAAACGTGTTTCAATGAAGCTTATGTCGTGATGGGTCTGAAATGGCAGACTGTAAGTTTTTTAAAAGAAGATAAAATTATATAAAATAATTTTCTGACTTTCTTTTAGAACATCATTCTATACGTCTTTCTTGTAACATGGTTTAACGTATTCTCCTAAAAATGGACTGCTAATTTGGATGTGACACGAAGGCAAAGATACTGAAATTCTACTAGACACTCTTAGATGGTCATCCTCGTATCGTATCTCATCAATATTTACGTGAACAAAGAAGTTAATGGTCCTCTAGATATTTTTGACAAAATTAATACCTGGCCTCTATGAAATTTGCCTGCAACTGTTAAAGCCATCATTTATTTTCAACGGATGATTTCCCAAAAAGTCTCAGTATGACCAGCTATCGTCCTAACACAAGTTACTCCAGTTCGACGTGTTTTGTGGGAACAGGCTACAAATGGCCATCCAAGATATGAATAAAATCTCAGTTCAAAATATTATAAATGTTCCCTATTACTCCCATACCTTAGTACGTCAAGCAGCCCCACACCATAACATATTTTCCTTCTCGTTTCCTTCACACTATTTGTAATATCATGAGGACACTCATCAGTTAATACTCTATCCCATCGATGCTGCAGAGTTCATCATAACTGCGCCATACGCCAATAAATAGGCTGAGTTACGCTTACTTTCGAGAAAAGTCGCTTCCTCTTTGGCAAAATACAATCAATAGCCTTCACATGCGTACGCCTCTGGATGGTTGTTGGAAAATAACGGTATAGACACTGACTGATTTAATGCAGTTGACATATCCACCAAACCTCATGGGTTTCTGTATCTAAGTTCAAATAGGATCAGGACACAATGAACACCAAGACTCCTGACCTGCCACTGCGACCAAAGATTTCTGCGAAACCGGTTGTATGTTTCCATTTCAAATTTTCACCACGACATATTAAAGTTTTGCCACATATTTTTTTGAAAATTTAGCACTACTGCTTACGGTGAACAGTACAGAATTATATTTTTGTTCGTTGTCATTTCTTTACTAGTGGAGCCATTTACTTCTTTCAACAAATTTTCACTTTAGTTAATTTACTATAGCGGTCACTCCTACAAACAAACACGGCTGCATATGGCCCATTGTGTTCATAGACGCAGCATTTTACCTGTGTATCAACGTCACCTGAGGTACGATTGTTTTCCATAAACCGGATTCCGTAACACTTTCTTTCCAAGTGTGGTTGACACTTCTTCTTTTTAGAAAGTTTCATTATTAGAGGACATATTGTAAGAAAAATAATAACCTGTTGGCGTCAGAGTATTTCGACATCGTAGCAGAGTCATGGACCAAGGAAACGGTGACATATCTGCTGAACAACAGTTTGTGAAGAAAACTATTGACTGAAACAGGAGATATGAACTGGAACTTTGTATGGCTCTATTTAGATTTCGCGACTCACAAACACATTAACATCTGCATCCAACTCTCGCTCCCCAATGTAAAACACATTTGTATGTCCCATTTACTATGTGTGAAACGACCAAATAAAGCCAACTTTCCGAATTAATAACGTGGATTTAAATGGGTAGTTGTTATGCACTGACATTCATCTATTTCAAGTTTGCATGACCTAAACGTTGAAATTTATATTTCTTAACTGTTTGTACTAGAGGTCAGAAAAAATTTCCATCCACACATTGATGTTATTTCTGTGCAGATGTTAACGGAATTCCTGGTATGTACTTGATCTGCTATGTTGCTACAAGTTTAATAGAAAAAGAATGAACTACAGTTGGTGGGTCATATACAATTTTTCTCTTAATAAAAGGGCATATTTAGTTTTATCTCTCGAGAATGTGGATAACAAATGTAATTTAGGTGACAACGAAGGAACATTAGCATTATTTGTTACACTCTATTACTTTGTTTCCATGACATTTAGTGATCAGGAAGAGGAAGAAACAACATGGATGAGGAGCAGGAGGCGGACCAGTCAGATTTTGTGTTAGCATAAAATACCTCTCAGATGAGGGAAACACATATGTATGTATGTATGTATGTATGTATGTATGTATGTATGTATGTATGTATGTATGTGTGTTTGTGTGTATGTAATGTGTGTGTATGTATGTTTGTATGTATGCATGTATGCATGTATGTATGTATGTATGTGTGTGTGTATGGACGTATTGATACAACTCTATGTTCTTAACCTATCAACTTAATTGACAGACAAGAGCGAAACCCAACAAGTGTTTTAAAATTCAACAAATAATATATTTCCCTAGAATACAACGTGAAATTTTCAAAAGAACATACAGTATTGTGATTTAAATCCCAAATATTCTATCAGAAGTCCAAAAGAATTCCAAATGAATTCCAGTGGTGTTACAAATAAATTAGAATATTGAATATGCTGATGTGATTGTAGTCTGGAATGTGTTAATGTGCCCATGAATTGGAATGTGGCGATATGTTAAAAGTTATGATGTAGCACAATAATATAAATCCGGCAGGTCCTAGAGTCAATTGATAATAATTCCTAAATAGTGAGTCAGTCCATGAAGTATTAATTAGCTATTTATAATTCCAGTAATTAATTTAGATCAATAAATCTACCCAAATTAAAAACTGAAGACGACAATGAGACTGATTCCACTTTAGATGTTAAGGTTGGAATGAATAATTTTGAAGTGAACATCATTAATAGAAAACACAAAGGCACAATAATAGAGCCATGACGTAGATCAGTATCCATTTTAAAGCATTCAAAGTTGTCAACAAGATCATGTTTACCACTAATAATTATGACCTGTATATTTACTAGATAATTATAGAACAATCTTAGCTACGTGTTATCATTATTTTCAAAATAAATGTCACTAGCCAGGTAGAGAATTAACTTGAGTTTGGACAAAAAGCAATTTCAAAATACAGATATTCATTGCATATAACCATTGCGAAAAGCCAACAAATTAAACATGTATGTATGTATGTATGTATCTATGTATGTATGTATGTATGTATGTCAGCATAATGTACCTCTTCATTGCACCTGTAAATGATTGATGGCATTTAGTAGACTTTATTCACCTGTAATGTAAATGCATTAAAAGCGAATGACGATTTTAACAAAGTCTCTAGGCTTAACATATAGCTTCGGAAAAAACATAATAATCATTGATCTCGTATAATGGATTCACATTTTATTTGCCGGTCATTTGACAAACAGTCTGCTGGAACTTGTTGGTTTAGTGCAGATGAATCTGAGACTGTTCGCGTGCGATTAGGTTTTCAGTGTATACTGGCATTTAGTTGTTCCACCTGAATTAATGAACTTAGACATTTTTGCTTGGTCACTGTATTGGGTCAAAGAAATCCATAGCAAACTATATATTTGTTTTATTATGCATATGTATGTAAATTCTGAGAGCTTTCAGTTAGTCGTTCTTAATACCTTTGATGGAACGAGGTGTTTCTAATTGTTGTTGCCTGATTGTTTTTGAAGTTCATTTGTGTTTGGAATTTAATAATTTAGTCTCAAGGAAACTAAACAAGTGTACTTTTTTTATAAAAAGTTCTGGGACAAAGAAATTCAATGGAAATTTATTCTGGAGTTATACGGAAACATAAACTGTGATTCAATCGGGGATCTGTTACCACCAGTACAACGGTCTCATCTGACGTCATCGCCTCCATATTGAAATTTAATCGAGATTTGAACCCGGAATCTATTAGAAATGTTTAGTGATAGGACTTGTATTTTTCAATTCTAGGATTACTCTTGGGATTATATTCACAAACTGTAAGTCTTTTTTCCTAGTTTTACATTGTTTTATAGGGAAATAAATTATTCTGTCTAAATATACAAAGCTTGTTGGCTTCACTCTTTCCTTTTGTTACTTTTGTACGAGCCTACACGTAACAGAATGAAATTCGGGGCTCGTCCGAATATATGAAATGTGGTGGATAAATATTTCAGAAAATTGTTTTTTGAAATTGAAATTCCCCTAGTTTTTAAGTCCCAAGTACTATTTTACATTTTGTTTGAAATCTGTAGTGAAGACAACAGGTTTTGTCACAATGTCATCAAAAGTGGAGACGTTTCTATCTAGTCCTGCTCAGGACAAGTTGGATAGTTTGAAAAAAGATGAGTTGCTTGAACTTGCCAGAAAATACGATCTTTCTAGGGCAAAAGCTTCCTTAACGAAGCAAGAAATACAAAATATTTTGATTCAATATTTGGTAGAGAAGAATGGTCTTGATTAAAGTGTTTTGGCTTCTGTCAGTAAGTCTGTATCAGACTCTGACATAAAAGTAATGGAATTAAAAATGAAATACAAGATGGAATTGGAGTTACGGAAGCTCGAGCTTCAGAATGAGGAAAGGGAGAAAGAAAGAAAAACAAATGCAATTTGAGAAAGAAGAGAGAGAGAAACAATTGCGGTTGCAATTTGAAGAGAAGCAATTGCAATTGCAATTTGAGAAAGAGGAGAGAGAGACAGGAAAGAGAAAAAGATAAACAAACGAAATTACAATTTGAGAAAGAGGAGAGTGAGAGACAGGAAAGAGAGAATGACAAACAAATGAAATTACAATTTGAAGAGAAGGAGAGACAGAGACAGGAGAGGGAGAAAGATAAACAGTTACAATTTGAAAAAGAGAAGGATGAAAGCGAATTTCAAATTAAAATGAAAGAATTTGAGCTGGCAACTGAAAAGCATGATCTCACTTCACATACAAATTTAAGTTTTGACATTACAAGAAATATTAGGTTAGTGCACCCTTTTAGAGAAAACGAAGTAGACAAATATTTTATTTATTTTGAACAAGTTGCTCAAAATTTGAAATGGCCAAGGGAGCATAGGACTCAATTATTGCAATGTGTACTTTTTGGCAAGGCCCGAGATATCTATGCATCCCTGTCAGTACAACAAAGTGCCAACTATGATATGGCTAAGGAGTGAATCTTAAGGGGCTATGCATTAGTCCCTGAGGCTTATAGGCAAAAATTCAGAAACTATAAAAAAGAAGCTGGACAAACTTATGTTGAATTTGCAAGAGAAAAAGAGCCGTTATTTAAGAGATGGTGCTTAGCCAAGAACGTTGAACATGATTATGAAAGTCTCGAACAACTTTTGTTACTTGAAGAGTTCAAAAACTATGTTCCTAATGGCATTAAGAATCATTTTGAAGAGCATAAGACTGAAACCTTGGAAAATGCTGCTCTTGCTGCTGATGAGTATTCCTTATCTCATAAAGTTTCTATTGCAAGCAAAACTTTCACTCAGCAGTCTACTGGTAGAAAGTTATTTCAGCCCAATACGACTCCTCCTAAAAAACAATCTGGCACAACTTTTAAAAATCAAGCTTCTGACAAACTTGATTCAAAATCCTTGTCTATTCATACGTGTACCTATTCCAAGAAAAAAAGGGCACGTCATTTCTGATTGCTTCAAATTAAAATATAGGCATCAGAATCAAGATAGACCTATACCAAATGCTCTTATTTCTAAGAGGTCAAGGTCACCGTCATGTATTGAAAAGCAATACATTTGTTGGGTCTAATAAACCCCAGTCTGATTTTATTATGTAGAATAACGAACCATTCATGTCGAAGGGTGCTATATCACTCTTGGGTGATTTAGCCAATCCTATCCCTGTTAAACTTTTAAGGGATACAGGAGCTTCTCAGAGTCTTTTATTATCAGGTACTTTGCTAATGAGAATTTTTCTGAGAAGTCCTGTTGTCATCAGGCTTAGTTTCAGGACCTGTGACAGTCGGTATAATGTCTACTTTACCCGTTGAGGGCATTCATTTCTTGCTAAGCAACGACCTAGCTGGAGACAAGGTTGTGGTTAATCCACTTGTAACTGACAAGCCTTCTTTGGATCAGAAAGTTGATCCTATTGAAAAAGAATTCCCTGATTTATACCCAGCTTGTGCAGTTACCAGAGCTATGGCAAAGAAAGCTCTTGAAAATGATTTTGAGAAGGAAAATATTCCTTTAGCTGACACATGTATTGGTCAGGCTTTTGATGAGGTCACTTTCACTCCTATTTTGGACTAATCAAAAGGTATTGATCACAGTGATCCTGTTTTAACTACTCATTCTCTTTTATCTAATCAGGGTGGTAAATACAATCACTTGTCGTCGAACAGGAAAAAGATCCTGAGATCTCCTGTTTGTTTCAGAGGGCCATTAGTGAAACTGAAGTCAGAAGTACCTGTCTGTTATTTCATTAAAAATGGAATTCTTATGAGAAAATGGAGACCTCCCGAGGTACCTGCTAATGACAAATGGTCAGTGAACTATCAGACTGTTGTTCCAAAATCTTACAGACAGGAACTACTTAGTTTGGCCCATGAAACTCCTCTGGCTGGTCATTCAGGGATAAATAAAACTTATCACAATATCTTGACTCACTTATATTGGCCTAAAATCAAAAGTGATGTTTGTAAATTTTGTAGATCTTGTCATACTTGTCAAATGGTAGGAAAACCCAATCAGAAGATACCTAAGGCTCATCTGGAACCTATTCCTGCATTTGACGAACCATTTAGCAGAATAATGGTAGATTGTTTTGGTCCCTTACCTAAGACCAAGTCAGGCAACTAATATTTGTTGACCATTATGTGTGCGCCAACAAGATTCCCAGAGGCAATTCCTTTGAGGAATATTAAAACCAAAACCATAGCAAAAGCTTTGATAAAGTTTTCTACTCAACTTGGCCTTCCCAAATCTGTCCAATCGGATCAAGGATCAAATTTTATGTCTGGAATTTTCCAGCTTGTTATGCTTGAATTTGGCACTCATCAATTCAAGTCAAAAGTGAAAATATGGTTTCATAGAATTTTACTTGAGAGAAGTTTTGAGTTTCGTAATAGAGTTCATTCTCTCTTGCTCTTTCTTCAAAATTTTCTTCAAATTAGGTTGTATGGCCCTTACAAAGTAAAGAAGAATATGAATGAGTTAAATTATAATATTAGTACTCTGATCTAAATAAATTTAATGGCGTGCTACTATATTGAAAGAGATAGCCAAGTAAATCATCCAATTAATTTAGCGGTACCTGTCCCACCAACTGAGGATTTAAATGAAGGAATTCAGTCGGATTCTTCTGATCTTGGAGCAACAAATCTTCGGAATTCGGAAATTATGGAAAATCTGGACCAGAAGCTTTTACATTTGCAACAACAAGAAAGGAATGAACTTGAACAGTTATTATTCGAATATCAGCACTTGTTTCCAGATATTCCTACGAGGACAAACAAAATTTTTCATGACGTTGAAATTGCGGATTTAAAACCTGTGAAACAACAACCATACAGGATGAACCCTCTCAAACAGGAATGCTTGAAAAAGGAAATTCAGTATTTGCTGGAGAACGATTTCATTGAGCCCAGTAAAAGTGATTGGAGTTCACCATGTATACTTGTTCCGAAATTGATTATAGGAAGATGAACAGTGTGACAAAAACAGATTCATTTCCACTACCAAGAATCGATTACTGTATTCATAAAATTGGAAATGCCAAGTACGTCACCAAATGTGACCTTCTGAAAGGGTTTTTGGCAAATTCCACTAACGGAAAGAACAAAGGAAATATCGGCTTTTGTGACTCCAGATGGCCTCTATCAATATAAAGTAATGCCGTTCGGGATGAAGGGTTCCGAAAGTACTTTTCAACGCATGATGAATATGATTACCTCTGGTCTAGATAATTGTGATGCTTACATTTATGATGTCATCATCTACAACGACACCTGTAAAGAACATCTAACCACGATTCGAAAATTCTTTAAAAGACTCACTGATGCAAATTTGACAATTAATTTATCTAAAAGTGAATTCTGCCGTGATTGTGTCACTTTTCTAGGACATATTGTGGGACATTGTCAAGTTAAACCTATAAATGCTAGGGTCGAGGCTATCTCTGATTTCCCTGTGCCTGTCAGTAAAAAGCAACTGATGTGATTTTTGGATATGGCCGGATACTATCGAAAGTTTTGACCAAATGTTTCTAATATTGCTGAACCCCTGACAAACTTGTCAAGTAAGAAAAACAAATTTCTTTGGACTGAAAAATGTCAGGAAGCTTTTGATAGATTAAAAGCCATGCTCAAAAGTGCGCCGGTTCTCACAGCTCCGAATTTCAATCAATCTTTTAAATTATCTGTGGATGCAAGTGATGTTAAGGTTGGAGCAGTATTCATTCAAGAAGATAGTAATGGTGTTGATCATCCAGTGTGCTATTTCTCTAAGAAATTAAATAAGCACCAAGGAAATTACTCAACAATCGAGAAGGAATGTTTGGCTTTAATATTGGCATTACAGCATTTTGAAGTTTACATTAGCTCAGCTCCTTCTCCGATTGATGTGTTTAGTGATCACAACCCGCTTACTTTCATCGACAAGATGAAAAATAAAAATCAAAGATTATTAAGGTGAGTTTGATTTTGCAAGAATATAATCTTAACATCAAGTACAGCAAAGGAAAAGACAATTTGATTGAACAAGCACTTTCCCGTGTATAGAAAAATTATGTCATGTACACTTTGTATAATTCATAAGAGTTTTCTTATGTAATTTTCTTTAACCTCATGCATAATTTACATATGATAAAAAGAAATCTGTATTATATAAATATTTATTTTTCTATATGGGGGAAGTGTTACGTATATGTAATTAAATTGATTGTGTGTTAGTTTTAAAATTCTTTTTTATTTTAACTTTTGTTTCATTACATTTTATTGTAATGATTATTTTCACGGATTCGATATTTTTTCTAGTAAATTCAGTTTATTTAGAATGTAAAAACTATTACATTATCACTCCTTTTAGCTCACTCTGGTAGATAGAGTTTGTAAACACTGCGCGAAAACGACTGGCTGTTGCCAAGTTCATTTCCGCCTACGTGTTATTCTGAATAAATAATGTTTTATTTTTAAATTTATTTTAGAGTGAGAGTCTGGTTCTCAGATAGGGCTATCCTTGCTACGTGACAATTTTTTTTTTATTGCGTTGTTCAAATGTTAAGAGACCACGTGACCTATCACGCGAGAATGGGATGATGTTTTAGTTTGGTTTAATACCCATTCTGAGAGCCTCCATTGGCTTGTTGGTTTCACTCTTTTCTTTTGTTACTTTTGTACGAGCCTACACGTAACAGTTTAGTGTTAAAAATGAATAATTGCCTTCGTGTAAATGTTGATATGCGACCAATCTGAGGATTTAAGGATCTAAGTGAGTGAGGTATTTGTAAGATTTTAAATAGAATTAAGATTGGATTGGGTTCTTATCATATGATAGTCGACAGACCTTTGTGTATACAATTATAATAAGACATGGCAATTGCAGTAAAACAGGAAAAAATCATACATTGAATAATACTATTGGATCGGTAATACGCGTAGACAATCTACTGGAGAATATATACCGTAATGACATACATTGTGGTCATTTTTTCAATCGATTAGCAAACAACATGGCTTAATTGCTGCGGAAGAAAATGAATCCTAAAAATGGAAGCACAGTTAGCAGTTTCATTGCGCTTAATTTAACGGAAGCAGAAAACCATTATGTTTACTCTCCAATGTATGTCTATTCGCGATTCTTATTTTGTTATACATGCCCTTTTATAATAAGTTCAGAGTAAGCCTATAATGTAAGTGTTAATCAGATCATCACTAATCATTCTTGGTGGTGGGGTAACAGGTCAATACCAAGAAGAACAATAGAAGATATCTTCTCTGAAATACGTGACCACAGTAACGTCTCCGGACACAATACATTGTACATCAAACGATCCTGTATATGGGAGAGTGCTCTGGAGCAATTTCGGCAAGAACGCTTCAGTCCAGCGGATGCATTTAAAGTGCAATTCGTTAATGACGATGGCAATGTGGAAGGTGCAATAGACGCTGGAGGTCCAAGAAGGGAATATTTCCAGCTCATGATGGACTATTTGGCAAACTGTTCTCTGTTCGAAGGACCATCTGGACGAAAACTTCTCTCCTATGATGTTCAAGGTATTTATCTTATTGTA
>JAECUM010023023.1:0-81301 GCA_016617855.1 Megalonaias nervosa | reverse complement strand
ATAGATAGATAGATAGATAGATAGAAAGAGAGAGAGGGACAGACAGACAGACAGAGACAGAGACAGACAGAGAAAGAGACAGAGATACAGCGAGAGACAGAGAATTCATTAATAAATATATAAATTATAATGCTTTCGGCCTGATTTTCATGTTACAAATACTTTATGATGGTTTCAATGTATGTGTATCCAAAGTGAGATTAGATAAGTAAAACTAAAGGTGCATAAATACACTTAGACAAGAGACTTGCAGAACAAAATGGAATAGCGAAAATCAAAATCTTATAATAAGCCTTGCAATAACACATTAATGATAGGAATGTTGCACAAACATTGTTATATGCATTTACCACATGGAAGCAAATGTGGTGACAATAGAAATACATAATGTGATTATTGGTATAAAAAGTCAAGTAAATTACTGGTCACCATGCCAAAAGAGTATTGATAGAATCCATATAAAACAGTTAATCTCAGTACATGTAAACAGGAACTCCGAATTTATCAATAATATGGTATAAAGACGTTTCAGGGTCTTTGTCAGGAAAATACATGCTGATATGAAATGCACAAAGATTGAATACAAACAATTGGACGACGAATATAAAAAGCCTAATCCACAATCGAAAAAGGTTTAGTTGCATTATTGGAAACAAGACGTCGTGATTCAGGATTGGCTGGAACTTATTTACATACGTTCCTTAATACAGACGTAATTAATCTGCCATCAAGCTATGGCTTCTGAAATTTATTAAACGATGACTCTTCAATTAGTCTACCTTTCAAACCATTTTAGTATGATGCATGGACTTTGTATTTAACAATACATTTCCAATCAGATTCTTTCTAGTGGGAATCGACCTTGAACTACGTAATAATCTTCAAAGTGATTTATGTTGACTTTTCAGTTTTGATTGTTTAAAGAGAGGTGTAAAAAAAAAAAAAAAAAAAAATATTTTAGAAAAAGGAGTAAATTACTTATTTTGAAAAGTAGATTCTTGGCAATCCAACAAGTGGCTAAATAAATTATTTATTCTTTATATCAGTGTTGGCTCCAATTGGTAAAACACCCAATAAACTAACCGCAACTTCAATACGTGAATATCAAGATACGTATTGTGTATCCTTATTGTCAACAAATGACGGCCTCTGTCTAATACTAGTACGTTCTGTGGGCTGGGACCACATCGGGTTTCATAACTATACAAAGCGAGGAGTTTTACAAAATAGCTTCGTAATAATCTTCACTGTGACGGGACGGAAACCATTTTCATTAACTTATATATCAATAAAACTCAGTAGACAATTTACCGTTGTATATTTAAGCATCTTTCATATTAATTTGTATTCCGCTATACTTGGAAGCATTTATATAAAAAAAAAATGTCGACAATTAGCTTGTTTCATGAACGGCCTCAGATCCCCAACAGGCAAAGTTTGTGCCTTCTACTGTGGTCAGATGAACTTTCATCAAAAGAACGCTATTACTTATCTAAGAATTGTATCTCAATTTCTACTTTATGCAGCACTTAAAACATTGCTTCGGTAACCGATCAAGACCTAATTTTGACAGACTTAAAAAAAACAATGCCAAAGGCGCAAGTTGTGAAAACATCAGGAAACTCGTTTATAAACACAATGGATATAATGATAATATTCCACCTTTGCCAGAAACATGTTTGAAATTCTTCTTAAAGTGATAACTCTGCTGTACATATGTTGGCATAGATTTGCAATCACAGTCCATATTAAGGTATTTATTCCAATCTTAAATAATTTATAAAATAAACCGCATGTCATACGCTGTCAAAAGCTTTCTCTGCATGAAGAAAACAAAACTAGATACAATTTACTTTATTTTCATTATTATAACCAACTAGTTCGTGAACTCAAATAGTATTCAGATTGCAACCCACAACCTTTGAAAGTTTACTTGGAGAGAATTAATCGAAAACTGAGAAGATTGTATCCTCTTTAATACACGCTTTTTCAGAAATAATTATTAGGATCTCTCTTAGTTTTATTTTCTCCCTTAAAAACGGACAGCTATCATGCCTTGTTTTAATAGATTAGGATTGTGCCCACCATTGAAATGTTTTGCATTAAAATTATTTTCCCCATAGTTCAGGTATCTGTCATTATCTTTAATGCTTTTGATAATAGTTCACAAAAATCATGAACGGATTGTAAGTAAAAAAGAAAGAATAGTACAACTTACACTTCTTAGTGTCAAATTTTTAAACTATTGGACCCGATTAGTTATTTTAAACGATCACATTTTAAGTCTGTAACTTTTCCGATTGTATTAAATTGGAGAGAGAGAGAGAGAGAGAGAGAGAGAGAGAGAGAGAGAGAGAGAGAGAGAGAGAGAGAGAGAGAGAGAGAATTAAATTATCAACAGGGTTGTTCATCCCTTGTTTCATTGCTGTCATCAACTTCAAAGTATTATTATATGCAAATATTATCTAATCTATGGTTTATTGTTTTCATTATCGAAAATCAAATCCATCTCGATTTCGATACAACTTTGACACGAGCGAACCATTTCAGTTTATTTAAAAAATTAATTACACTCCTTAATAAATATACCAAATTATATCCCATGCATAACGACTATCAGAGCTAAATCATTTTTTAAATATTCAAAGTTGTAAAGGAATAACAACAATATTAATTAAAATATGAGTTCCATGTGACTAACACTATAAACTAAGAACATCATAAATAATAATAATAATAATAATAATAATAATAATAATAATAATAATAATAATAATAAATAGGAATCAAAAGTATTGACAATAATAGTATTAATAATAGCAGTATTATTATTATCTTTTTGTTCCATATGTGCACTGATTGTACGAGTTCCATGTGGCTGATCAAGACATAATAAACAAATAAATAAATAAATAAATAATAACACTAATAATAATAATAATAATAATAATAATAATAATAATAATAATAATAATAATGATAATTATTATTATTATTATTATTATTATTATTATTATTATTATTATTATTATTATTATTGCTGTTATTCTTCTTCTTCTTCTTCTTCTTCTTCTTCTTTTTCTTCTTCTTCTTATTATTATTATCATTATCATTATTATGTTTGGTGGTAGTAGTAGTAGTAGTAGCAGTAGCAGTAGTAGTAGTAGTAAGTAGGCAAGTAGTAGGCATGATATTATTTTATTGGCTACTTATGTATATTGAAAGTATGTAATGTTGTTATTAAAAACTGCCACCTTTGTGTCAAGTGCTAGGAAAGGATATTCATTTTGTTGGCTTGTTGTCCAGTCTTGACACTATTATGCCAATTAAAGAAATGTCTGGCTTCTAATGACTTTAAATGATAACAATATACTCAGGAAATAAATGTCTTAATATTGTCCTTCTTGATGCAATTTTAAAGTCTTAGACAAGTTTATTTAGTTACTTTATAAAAAAATAATAATAACAACAACAACAATAATAATAATCATAATAATAATAGTAATAATAATAATAACAACGATAAGTAGTAGTAATATCAGTAGTATAATCCTACAATTTTATCCTACTATAATAATTACAAAACAATAAGAAGTTACACTGATTGTACTTAAAACTTTCAATTTGATAAGTTATAATTTAATGAGTCATTCGTATAATAATAATAATAATAATAATAATAATAATAATAATAATAATAATAATAATAATAACAACAACAACAACAACAACAACAACAACAATAATAATAATAATAATAATAATAATAATAATAATAATAATAATATAAGTAGTAGTAGTAGTAGTAGTGTTGATGTTGTTGCTGTTGTTGTACTTGAACGAATGTAGTGCTTCTACTGTTTCTTGAAAATTTACTGTGTGACTGTAAATCGGAATATGACTTTGTCTTGTAGCTGACCCAGATTATGGGGCAAATGTTAAAATCCATGACGAACACTTACTTGTCATCAGAACATGTTATCCATAAATTGGTCAAGTCTATCGGACATCAACACCGGTCTTCATACAAGCAAATACAGGGAAACCTATGTATATATGAGAAACTTCCAAATTCTTAGCATCAGTAACAATTGGCATATCTTATCTTGGCACATGGCAAACACACAGAAGGCCCAGTACGCATGTGTGAAATGCATTCACTGGCGTAAAGTTATGACCAATATAATAAATATTGATTTTTGTTATCAGTAGATTAAGCATAAAAACCATAATAAAGCAACATAAACAATGTCTCTTGCAAAAATAGAATTTACTTTGCAATGAGAATCAAACTGGACAAAACCATGGATATTCTGCTTCTTCTTTTGTAGTTGATACTACTACTACTACTACTACTACTACTGCCACTACTACTACTACTACTACTACTACTACCATTAACAATAATAATAACAACAAAAATAATAATAATAATAATAATAATAATAATAATAATAATAATAATAATAATAATTATTATTATTATTATTATTATTATTATTATTATTATTATTATTATTATTATTACTACTACTACTACTACTACTACCACTACTACTACTACAACTACTACTAGAGGGCCTTGAGTGGCCGAGTGGTCTAAAGCGCTCTCCGTTACGGATCACTGCCATCTCACCTCTGTCTGCGTGGGTTCGAGTCTCGGATTCGGCCAATGTGGGTATGTGAGAAAGCTTGCCAGTAGCTTCTCGTGGGTTGGTGGTTCTTTCCGGGGTTTTCCGGGGTTCGTTATCTACCATTAATACTGGCCACCATGTATAGCCTACCGTGTGCTAAAAAATGGCGTTAAACCCTACAACAACAACAACTACTACTACTACTACTACTACTACTGCTACTTCTGCTACTGATCTCCCCGATGGCCTGTGTGGTTGGAACGTCGGCCTTGGAAGCGGAAGGTCGAGGATTCTCAAATAATTATAAGAATGGTGCTAACAGCTGCCTCACTAGGCACTCAGCATTAAGAGACTAGTTTTCGGACTGGTCGGCCTGGTGTCATGATAATGTGACTGGATGGACATGATATTGCATGTCTGCGGCACGATGCCCCAGTGCTAGACATCACTATAGACTGCCACACTCCAGACATCATAGCGATATGACTGAAAAATTGTTAAAGCTACGTTAGCAATCTAAATCACACTACTACTCTTCATTTTACTATTAAAATGAAGAGATTTTAGAACCACATTTCCTGGGAAACCAATTACATATCTTCCAGACTCTGTTATTGCTGTCCTTGACTAGGCATGATGATAAATTTGATAATAGATCACTGTTGAACCTATTCCGTGATAATCATGAGCTTATTATCGTAATCATGTATATGACTTGTTTATAAAATTACGCATCTTATCCTTAAGTTGTTATTTGGGTGATAAAGATTTCATTGGTGTCCCATTAGTTTGACTATGGGGCCCGAGTGGCCGAGTGGTCTAACGCGCTCACCGTTACGGATCACTGCCATCTCACCTCTGTCTGCGTGGGTTCGAATCTCGGATTCGGCCAATGTGGGTACGCGAGAAAGCTTGCCAGTAGCTTCTCGTGGGTCCGTGGTTCTTTCCGGGGTTTTCCTGGGTTCTTACTCCACCATTTATACTGGCCGCCATGTATAGCCTATCTTGTGCTAAAAAATGGCATTAAACCGTATAAAAACAACAACAACCTTTGACTATAGTGTTCGGATATTCTTGGCATACTCATCCGCATTCAATATGTACAGTATTTTCATCCATTCGATTTTGAATCAAGGTTCTTTTACTTTGGTTTAGGTAAACATGCCAAGTTACAGTTACTGCAATTTTAAGATACCAGTCCATGTTTTGATATTTTTTTTTTTTTTTATAAATAAGGACTCAGGGCCCTGCTCGGATTTTCCACTCTATTAACATTACTTTGTACTTAATTTTCATACCAATTGGCAACCAAAACGGTAAGTTAATTTTGGTGTACTTTCTATTCAAAAGCTTTTAATAACATTTTAAAATTGAACACGTGGAAATGTTTTAACCTTGAAAAAAACTGAGGAATTCCATAATGTTGTTAAAAATCTACAAAATTTTTTTCAGATACAAGGCAAGACCATTTCAAGGAAAATTCAAGATTTTATGACTGTATATAAATGCCAGACGCACGTTAAAAAACAACAACAAAAACGAACAAACAAACTTTAACTAAAAGAACGGTGTTTCCAATTACCCCCCCCCCCAATATATTTTTATATAAAAATTGCAAGTTAAGGATAAAATTTTGAGATGCTCTGTGAAACTGAGTACGGGGCACCGGGTGGCCGAGAGGCCTAAAGAGCTAGCCTTGACAGATCACAGCCATCTCATTTCTGTTTCCATGGGTTTGACTATCAGGCTCGGACAATTTGGGAATGTGATAAAGCTTGCCAGTAGCTCCCCATGGGTCGGCGGTTCTTACCAAGGATTACCCGGGTTCTTTTTCCACCGGTTATACTGGCTGCCATGTTTAGCCTATCATGCGCTGAAAAATGGCGTTAAACACAAACATCAAACATAGAAACTACGTACAAGTTCATGGAATAATGCTTAGTGAAAGTGTGGACAGGCCTATGGAATAATGCTTAATGAAACTGGGGACAGATTTACGGAACAATACCCGTGTTTAAAATCAGATTATAATTTCAACCTAGATTGGAAGTAAGCATTTCTCCTGTGCGGTTACATTAATCACTCAAAATAAAAATGTGGCCAGCTGACTTATTTGATTAAACATTTCTCAGTACTTTGAATATTTCCTCTGAAAAGAAAGGTTCACTTAATACTGTACTGCCTGAACAACGTTTTATATTTCATGGTTCCAAAGTTTCACCTGCCTCGTCTTCATTCTCATCGGATGAGTCGGCATTTCTAAAATATCCATAAAAGCTACCGTAGCTATGTTGTCATTTGCATTAGTCAAAATCTTTATTATTTACTTGTCTTGTTGTGGATTTGTTGTTTGAAATTTTCTTAGTTTGTCTCGGGTTTGCTTATGTAACTTTACAAATTAGAGGAAGAAAGTCAGTGGTTAATGTGACGGACCGAGAGGGTGCGGGTTCGATTTTCTACCATCGTACCAGCGTGGATCAGTTACCGTGGTGTGTCCTTGGGCAACACAATTTAATCCAGAATCCTTGGCACTAAATAACCTATCTGTGTTGCTGTGCCTTGAAGCGCCGAACCGAAAACAAATTTTATGATTCTTGTCTTGTACATTTTTTCTTGCAGAAACCATGCAGTTCCTACTTTCTTGGGGTGTTTTAAATTATTGTGAGTATATCTTCTAGCTAACTTAAGTTGTCTTCGAAAGAAACGGCTTCTTATTACCTTATTAAGAGATTAATGTTTATTTCTAGTATTTGCAATTAAATAATTACCATGATCGAAAAGAAGGTTTAAACATCCCTTAAGAAATCTGGTTTATTTTTATTTTTTTATTTCTTGATTTATTTTGTTTATTGTAGCTTCTTTGAAATAACTTACTTTTTATTTAATGTTTCAACTGAAGATTTACGGGGGTGGGGTGGGGTAGATTTTGCATCGGGAAAGTACGTATTCACCTCTGTATATTCTATAAAAGTCACTGCATTGTGTTTTCCTGATGTGCCGTTTAATTGTATCCATACTGCATTATGATAGTAAGAAAGCAATGGACAAAAATCATGAATACAAAATCCTTTGATACTATTAAAGCCTTTCTCATTAGGAACTAAACAGTCTCTTATGTTTACAGTTGTACGCTTGATTATTTCTGTGTCATATCCGATTTTACAGTTAGATATATAGGCCTCCACATTATTTCCACACGTTTTCATTTTATTGACTAATTCTCTGTATAAATAAAAATAAAATAAAATAATAAAATCCGTGTACAGAAATTCCCTGCTCGGGCCCATGAATTAAACCTCTTGTTGCCGGGTTTGTGGACCATGTGACTGAATCCAGCCAAATTCTTTTAACTCCACTATCGATCTCACAGCTGGATATTTCGCAGACTGATAGCTATTTGCTGTGTGAGTAGTTGTGTATGCTCCAAAAATCTTCACACACAAATTAAATCCGCAAGGCAACGTGAAACCGAGCAAAAATCTCTTTTCCTGAACGGTAGTGAGGTTATCAGAGGTCAGTGCGTGATAATTTACCAAGTACTCTATCACAGTCAAAATAAAGCTCTATTAATGAAATATCAAATACTCCATCATCCGAGTGGATTTGGTTTTTAATTAACTGGCCTCTGGTCACACGTTTTAACTGAGATGGAATCCGCGCTAATTCTATCACAAATATGGAAGTCACATTTTTGTTGGGCCTGTGACTGACCGGTGACGTGGGACATCGGATGCTATGAATTGTTTATTTTCGAGGGTGTTGCAAACATTAATTCACAGAAGCTTACGGGGGCAGTAAAGGAATCAGTCAAAACAGTTAATAAACGCCAGAGCTTAAGTGGTATCATTTTAACCTAACGATGATACAGAGTTTCGAAGTCGTGGTCTGCTTTGCAGTTCCACGCATATCTACGACGCAACATCTGGATGGTATCGCTTTCTTTTAACGTTTGAATGTATCCGTTAAGCAAGCTTTTCATCCAGAACAGATATAATACTTGCGAAAAATGTTTCTATATTAAAAGAAAAAAATATTCATGCTTATAAACTTTAGACGATTTATTTATTTATTTATTTATTAGGTCGCGGATAATTTGACTGGGTGGGACACGATGCTATATGTCCGCGGCATGAAGCCCAATGCTAGACATCACTATAGACTGCCACACTGCAGACATCGTAGCAATATGGCTAAAAAAAAATTGCTAAAGTTACGTTAAAAATCCAAATCACATACGCACACACGCACATTTATTTATCCAGTTAAAAGATAATTCTATTTTTACTGTTGTAAAATCGGATATAATATTCATACAAAAAGTAAACTAGCAATACGTTTTTATTTAAATCTCTTCATTTTCATCGAAATAAAGCCAGTAGACATGATAATCAAAACGATGCAAAATTTATATTCAAAGTCGAGACCAAATTATTGTGGAAAACTCAAGCCATATGAAGTAAGTGTCATAACGTTGTTACGTCATACTTTGTAACTATTGGTGTCTGTGTCAATATTCAGGACCCTAGCGTGGCATTATATGCGGGAAAGATTATTAATTTTGAACGTAAAAAATCTCGAAATGTTAATTTTATCCCAGAAGGTGGAAAAAATAAATAAAAAAAATTAAAAAATAGAAGTAAAAAACGAAGAAAATTTAAATAAACGGTCTTAAAACCGATAAACTACATGTATATTTTGTGCTGCAATAAGCATAACGAAGTTGCATAACAAAAATCAAAGAAGGGATTATCATGCCTGTCTCACAAAGAACCAAACTGAATAAAAAAAATAGACAAAAGCTTAAAGTTTGCTTGTCTTATTCATTACATTTTCATATACAGAAATGTAAATAATACACAGCAGATAAGTAAATTGTTTAGAAATAACAGAAATTCAAAATATCTGGACATTTAATGAAGAAAACAAATATATTTCTTTAAATAGTAACTGGAAACTCAAAGCCATCTTTGTGGTCTTTTTCATCAAATGGTAATTGAAACATATAAACCTATACGAATTACCTACTAATATACTCGGTTTGATTTATTAAAGAATTCAACGTGATTGTACTACACTTGGGTTCTTTGCAGTGACTTTTCTCAGTGAGCAAATGTTGTTTTATGGACTGGCTAAGTGTTTTTTTTGTGTGTGTGTGTATGGGTAGCTAAGGTTTCGGAGTGGAATTTAATGTTTCTGTCAATATTTTGTGTGAGGAAAACAAACTATTTAAATAAAGCATATAGTTACAGAAATCGACGCTTAATTTCGAACTTTGTGTTTAAATATATACATGAGGTCACAACATTACATCAATAGAATATACACGTACAACAAAACATTTTAACACAAGTAGCATCCTATTTCAATGGGAAATGAACACAAGAGATTGAACTATTTCCAAACATATTTCATCTTAAAAAAAAGGAATAACTTAAACATTCTTCTTTATCCCTCCTTTCTTCATTTCTATAAAAAAAAAATTGGGTTGCAGTATAAATAACCCTCACTTTATGGGTACTAAAATTATTACTAAAATATCGTTCCAATTGCTTGGTAAATTTATGAAGTCATATTTTCCACAAAACTCCTTCCAGTCTGCAGCGAGATTGTCTAACATTTTCAGGAAGATATTGCTTTTCAATCAACTGAGTGACGTAAATCAACGCTGGGTATCACGTGATGTTAGATTTTGACATTTCATTATGTTTCCCAATTTTTTTTTCAGTGCATACGAATTTGTCAAACTTAACATATATACTCGCTTATCAGTCGCATACAACCGCAAACTGAACAGACCCCGATCTGCTATCGAATAATGCGCTGGCAGATATGTATCTATTCTCTTTGTTGGAACTGCTCAGCAAAACAAGTAAAACGAATCCTCACCAAACGTCATATAAAGCGCTGGAAGATCAGGGTCTATGATGATTGATGTTGGACCAAACTTAAAAGCGAGTATATAATGTAAGAAGGCTATTTTATTCGTTTATTGACAGCCTATATGGTGCTGATTGAGTTGAATACATTATGAAATAGCTATAAATTATAAATATTTCAATGAGTATATATATATATATATATATATATATATATATATATATATATATATATATATATATATATATATAATTGGGGGGGGGGCAGTACCAACGAAGATTACGGAAAAGCAGCTAGGCGCTTACTCTTGGCGCTCTTTGATTTTTCAAGCTTCTGATAGTAATTTTCAGAGCTCGCAAAATAGCTAACAGCGCTGGCATAATCCGGAGAGCGGTAAGAACAAAGCATTAGTAATCCATGATAATGATGCATAATTTGACAGAATATTAAAAAATAAAGTTTTGCGATATTATTTACCGAAACTTTCCTCGATTTTTGAATGGTCGGAAATTTATTTTGTTAAAAAAATTTCCCCAACACATTCGAAAAGGTAATTTTAATATGAAAGATCTTAAAAACAACAACACTGGCAGTAATATTTACAAACAATCATTGCTATTCCTCTGAATGTGTCCTGTCATAAACACCAGTATGTGTCATTTTTTTTTTTAAAGAAGTCACGTAAAAGGTCTTTATCCTTTTTCTTGGTAAAAGATGTACTATCTAATTGCGATCTGGAATCATTTATGTACTGTCGGTACTTGCTTATAAGTCGAGTCAAACTGCAAACAACAAAGATTTGATCTGCCGTAGCATAATGAGCCCGCAGATTAGAGTCTATGTTATATATTCTACTGATTACTCCTAACAAACTGCACAGACCCAGATCTGCCGGCGCAATATGCGACGGCAGATCTGGGTTAGTGCAGTTTGCAGTTGTATTCGTCTTATATAGAAGATACTTTGAACGCCAGTCACGCCAGGATGCTTTCTGTCTTTTATAAGTCGTTCACACAGTTTTCGATTTCTGATGGCGTATCGGAATGATTTGAATAAATCTGAAATACGTTCATGCCAGATGCTTTCTGTCAAATCTGGTCGAAGTCAATTCAGCGGCATTTGAGATGAAGCTGTTCAAACATTTGTGTGTGTGTGTGTGTGTGTGTGTGTGTGTGTGTGTGTGTGTGTGTGTGTGTGTGTGTGTGTCTATTTTAAGTTACGGTGGTCATAAAGGATCAGAAATTGGCATCAACTGAGCAAACCCAGATGGCCGTGACTCCAGAATGCTCAGATAAAATCATGTTCAAATTGGTTGAGCTGTTGTTGAGATGTAAACAACAACCGTGAACGGATAACGCACGAAGGACAAAGGACCAATATTATAAGCTCAGTTCGACTTAAGTGTAGCAACCTACAAAAAAGCACCAAAGCAAGTAATTATTTGGCACTTTAGTAATGATCAATAATAAAATTATAAATGTATATTTTGTGTTAGTCATATGTGTATGACTTAGAGGATACGGTTAGACATATGAATTATTATATGACTTAGGTTAGACTATACCATATAACTAACACTGTTGGCAAAGGTTATATACACAGTACAACACATGAATAATTTGACAATGATATTGAACTTTTTAGAAACTAGTTTAATCCAATTGTGAATTCAAAAATTTAAATTTATTACAGGGTATACTCATCAATTATAGTAATTTATTTATCTCTACACCATTTTATTTGAATTAAAGTACAACTAAATAATCACCGCGTCAATAGTAATAACAGCTTACTTTAACTGGTATTGTACTAATTCAACTTTAAAAATATTTAGAAATTATATAAAGTGCCACCATGAAGTACGATTTGGAAGAAAATGATTTCCACTTTGAGATGAATTGCACAGTAGGGTTTTAAACACCTAACGAAGCAAAGTTTGTTTTCTTTATGCAGAGTTTGAAGCTATGTTGATAACACAATCTGAAACTATGTTTTGAATAATTAAATGAAAATTACATTGCATAAAAAATGGTTTGACTTTTTTTTTCTTCTTCAAAAGGTGTTATTTTAAGGAATAATTTTTATCAAAACATTTCACTGACATGGTCAATTTTAATACAGTGTCAACTAAACGTTACATTCACGAATCAATCGAATTAAAATACTCAAGACTCAAGATCCGACGTTCCTGCTAAGATTTTCATTATTTGGAAACCTTCTGCACTTATATGCCAATTAAACATCCGAAAGTTCTAACTCCAGAAGCCTATACTGTTTGTATATGGATGCCAAACAAAATTTTATATTAAATAATAGACTCCCAATATAAAATCGAATTTAGAAACAATTTGGATATTTATCATAAATTGTGTTGGAAAAGATATCAAAGACACTGTTAAAGATTTCAAGAAGATTTATTGCAATTGCATCTGGAAAAGAGTAAAAATAAAAAAACCATTAACATCCTTGAAATAAAATGTATTTCCTCTCGAATCAAAGGAACACACTCTGATATTGTGTATACGAGATCTTGATGTATCAAATTGAAAGTCAGAATTAACTCATTTTTTTCCAGTAAAAATTTCTCTGCATCATATTCAGAAGGAATAATAATAATAATAATAATAATAATAATAATAATAATAATAATAATAATAATAAAATAATAATAATAATGAAAATAATAATAATAATAATAATAATAATAATAATAATAATAATAATAATAATAATAAAAGTAAAAATAAGTACAACTAACTATTGTTATTATTGCAGTTGACCAAAAATTTAGCTTGAACGAATTTTTATTTTAGGAATTTGAGATATGATTCTTTGTAAGATAGTACATATGATGCTTCAGTATATTTTTTTTTTTTTTTTTTTTTTTTTTTATGGCATTTTACACACATGTAAAAAACTGAGAGAAAAAAAGTGTTTTTTTAACGACAGTAACGAAAATAAGTTGTTGGTAATATGCTGGCCAGCAAAGACATGAAATAAATACTAATATTTTATCTCTATAACAGAATTTTTCAAACATTACAATACCATATATACATGCATGTAAGTCACGTTACAACTGCAAAATCAAAATCGACCCTGATTTGTCATCACAAAATGCTAAAGAAAATCCGGGTCAATGTTGTTTGTTCTACTGATCAATCCTAACAAACAGCAGAGATCCAACTTTTTTTGCACATTATTTGATGGCAATTTTGGTCCATGCTGTTTGCACCTTATGAGATGTCAAATTTGGGTCCGTCCTGTTTGCACTGTATGAGATGGCAAATTTGGGTCTATGCTGTGTGTAAAGTATGAGATGGCAAATTTGGGTCTATGCTGTTTGCACAGTATGATATGGCAAATTTGGGTCTATGCTGTGTGCACATTATGAGATGGCAAATTCGGTCCATGCTGTTTGCACATTATGAGATGGCAAATTTGGGTCCATCCTGTTTGCACAGTATGAGATGGAAAATTTGGGTCTATGCTGTTTGCACAGTATGATATGGCAAATTTGGGTCTATACTGTTTGCACATTATGTGATGACAAATCTAGGTCTAAGCTGTTTGCAGCCGGATCGGACTTACATACACTAAACCGTTTGCTGTTTGCACATTATGTGATGACAAATCTGGGTCAGTGCTGTGTGCACATTATGAGATGGCAAATTTGGGTCAATGCTGTGTGCACATTATGTGATGACAAATCTGGGTCTATGCTGTGTGCACATTATGTGATGACAAATATGGGTCTATGTTGTTTGCAGCCTGGTCGGACTTATGTAAACTAAAGCTTTTAAAACTTTGGTCGTGCATCAAACTACTCACAAATGGCAGAGAAAACCGATTTACGAATCCTGACCACAATCTAAAACGTAAAGAAAGACACTCTTCATATACTTTGTTGGTTTTATCCAGGAATATTTCCCACGAAATAAACGACACATAACACATACCTGATCATTGGTCTCTTTCTTAGAGAAGGGAATAATACAGGTAAAACCCGTTATAACGCATTCGTTATAACGTGATTCCGCTTATAAGCTTATCCCTAGCAGATTTTTAACCCAAGTATTGCGTTTAATGTTGCCTTAACTTCCGAAATTTTCCAACACAAACGATATATGATCATGAGGTTAGTTAAAACTGATGACACTGAAATTTCATTGCACATTTTTATTGGGAAGTTTTTCGAAAAATTTGTTAACGCGATCCCGATTATATCCCGATGTTATTCTTTGGACCCCTAGCATTGCGTTTTAACGGGTTTTACTTGTATAGGGAACTGATTCGTGTTGAATGTAACGTGTACCAAAGTAGAATTTCCATTGTGCTGAGTAAACAGTTTCTCCTAATTTATAATATCCCTGTCGTAATTTTGTTGCTGTGTTACGAAAAAATCTTTTCACTTTGTTTTGTTTTATACAGTTTTATTTGGTGACAAACTGTTTTCAAGCGGATTTAATTGTGAACATTGATTTAAAACTTCTTTGAATAACGCAATAAATACTAAGAATTATTTTATTCAATACGAATTATAACCTCTATCAATTCTTTAACAAAAGACCTGCACAAAGTTTATAAAAATACTGAATATATTGAACATTACTGTAGACACTATGAATACAAATACTAAACATTATTGTAGTCAGTACGAGTATATAGTGAACATTATTGTAGTCAGTATGAATATAAATATTGATTGTATTCAGTAAGAATATAAATATTGAACATTATTATAGTCAACATGAAATATAAATACTGAACATTATTGTAGGCAGTCTGAAATATATATATATATATATATATATATATATATATATATATATATATATATATATATATATATATATATATATATATATATATTGAACATTATTGTAGTCAGTATGAATATAAAAACTGAACATTATTGAAGTCAGTATGAAAATTTATATTTAACATTATTGTAGTCAGTCTGAAATATAAATATTGAACATTACTTTAGTCAGTATTAATATAAATATTGAACAGTATTGTAGTCAATATGAATATAAATACTGAACATTACTGTAGTCAGTATGAATATAAACATTGAAGATTAATGTAATCAGCATGAATATAAATAATGAATCTGACTGGAGTTAGCATGAATATAAATATTGAATATTATTGAAGTCAGTATGAAATATAAATATTGAACATTATTGCAGTATTGCTATAAAGATTAAACATTACTGTAGTCAGTATGAAATATAACAAAGATTAAAATGATTACATTAAGTACATGCAATTCAAAAATTGCCCTTTTTAAAAGATCAAAATAAAAAAAAACTTACTTAATATAACAAATTAACGAGTTGGGGAATATTCCAGTAATTGATTTAAAACAATAATGCCAAGTTAAGCATAAAATGCATATAAAAAGATGCTACAAGTCCCTACCATTATACTTTAAAAAACAAATCATTGAAAATATGAAAATGCAGAGCATCACAATTTGAGAACAAAATGCACACTAAAACTAAATTTTCCAGAAAAATAATTATATCAGATGCCTTACATAATGCTACAAAAATAAAATATTTCTTTCTTGAGAAACCAGATTGATTTTTTTGTTTCTTTTTGACAATTAACCCAGCAAGCCATTTCAAGGCTGATAGATCGTACAGCAACAATATCATTAGAGGTCGTGTGTTAGCATTTATTACCAAGATCTTGTCTTGTGTACATTTCAGCCCTGTCAATCCTTCCACAGGACGTGTACATTCTCTGATAGATGTATCTTCTCTTTCTGTGTACATACCAAGGTAGAGAAAGATAACTTGCAGAGTCACTCTAAGCACGTAAGATCAAAGCAACCATATCTATGAAGAAACAATTTAAAATAAAGAGACAGTCAATAAACTTTTATCCATCCCAATATAAGATAGAAAATTTGATAGAAAAATAATGTTGTGAACCTCTATTTGATGATAAAATTGGAAATTAATAATGCAACAATGCTAGTTAAAAATCAATATAAGAGAAAGTAAATAAAATCATATTGCTTGAAAGATATGATATTTTAACAATGACTTTTATAAACATTTACAAGAAAAATGATGAAGTCTTGCTTATTTCATAATGACTCATAATGGAATAGTATTATATACTTTCGAAACCGATTCAGAATAATGATGTATATGAAAGATTTGATATAGCAGGTGTGAAATACCATTTAATAAGAGATTAGGTCTCTGCAGGGTCTAATCGAGAAAGAAAATATTTGGGAGACATTACCACCTCCTTTATGAAAAAAGGGGCAGATTTTTAAATATAGAGAGGATTCAATGAAGTAATCAAAGGCAGAATATGATAATATTTATATCTGATTTTCATGTAATAAGTCAAGTTTTGTCATGATAGTTTGAAATTATGATAAATCCCACACGGCATGGAAAAAATGTTCTGTTGGTTTTATTCTAGTCGTTCTCATCCTTTGGATGTTGGAAGTTTTCACTTTTGGAACAGATTTGATCTATCAAATTATAAATTATTTAAAAACCTGATATACTTCGAATGTACAACAAACAGGTTATTCACAAAGCTGAAGGCAAGTTATAAAATTGGATGATCATTACATATGATAGTATCCAGAAATTATCCGTGTCTTTTGGTAGAAATCTAGTGAAGGGGTCAAATTTGGAGTTAAGTAGGTACCGAATTTAAAATGTTTTATGTTGGAAAGGTCTTCTTTTCAATCATTTGAGAAGCACCAGTGATTGGTGTTCAATATGACAAAAAATAAATTTCCATCTAATTACAAATTGAGACCAGTCTGCTCCCAATCTGAAAAAAGCATTTATGTCTATTGAAAGAGAGAGAAAAGTGCTTTGCATGAGCTGGATCAAAAAACCAGTGTGAAACTGCTGTTAGAATGTATGGATGTTCAATGAATAAAGTTTGCAAATATTCTCTACAGGATATAGTTTTCATTAAAGAGGGACACTGGTCATTTCTGAATAAGCACTCACCCAATTGGGTGTGAAAATTCATTCAAACACCAGAAACTTTTGCTCACCTGTTCGAGTTGGGGAAAAACATTTTAAACCCTTGCTGTAGAACAATCACAACTGTAAACTGTAGGTGAATAAAGTGGAGATAACTACATTTAAATTTGGAAGGGAAAGACCATTACAATCTATCCAAGTTATTAAAATATTTAATTTTAGTAAAAGTGTGCATGTGTCTGTGGATTACTGCATACTCAATTTTTATTTAACGAAGAGCTGGCCAAAGATCCAATTTTAGTTGAGAAAGATAGAGACCTAAAAATAAGGTTTACTGATGGAAGGAGTGATGATAAAAAAATCTACATACAACAACAGAAAATCTTTAAAAAAAAAAAAAAAGTCTTAAATACATCAAGGCACATCGACCTATTCTATATCCTAGATCTGCAGGGGAATAAATACTGACCTATTCTACATCCTTGAGCCAGCAAAGGAATAAATAATATTATCAGTCATAGATGCGTGCATGCATGTATGTGTGCATGTGTGTGTGTGTGTCATGCATGTATGTTGTTGAGGGTTTAATAACATTTTCAGCTAGGCTATACATGGCGGCCATTATATCTATTGGAGAAAGAACCCAGGAAAAGCCAGGAAGAACCACTGATCCATGGGAAGCTACATTAGCAAGCTTTCTCACATAATCACCATGACCAAGCCTGTGATTCAACCCACACAAGAGGTGAGATGTCAGTGAACTGGAAAGGCAAGTGCCTTAGACAACTTGGCCACAAGGGGCCCCGGCATGTAAGTATGTATATATATGTATGTATATATGTATCTAAGTACATACATATGTAACAGGTATGTATGTATTACAGTTTTATTGGCATACAAGCACAATACTGACTATCTGGTGACAATTAAAAGTTCAGCTCTAAAATTATAAAGAGAAGTAACTACAAAAGAATTTACATTAGATAAACCCTTCCAAATAAATTTAAACATGAAGTAGATACAAGATAAATGTAAAGATATTAAAATTCTGTAAATGATATATAAAATGAAATATAAAGGTAAAAACTTTTTAATAATCATTAAAATACTGGATAAAAATCTGATTCTTCCTGGATCCTACAGTACAAAGCAATAAGTTGCAAATTTATCTTATTATAAAAGCTGATTCATAATTATCAACAACAGCAGCTTTTAGTAATTCATTGCCAAACTTCTCACAAAAGCAAATTTTGATATCTTTAAACAAGGAATGAAATGAAAATAAAACCCCACAAAATAGGAATGTTGTACACTTTTATTTCTTTTGTCGTCATCATCTTTGAAGAAAATAATAAGAATAAAGCAATCTTAATATAAAGTAAACTAAGTGTCCAAGTGATGACGAGAGTAAAAAATTACAAAATAAAATCATCTTAATAGTTTCTGGAATACAAATTTCTGAACATACAAAAAAAAGATGTTGGTGCAAAAAAGTAGTCTGCTCATGTTTTTATATGAGATAATGTTGTACTAATGTATGAGCAGATCTGGGTCTGTGCAGTTTTTTAAGAATAATCAGCAGAACAAACAAAATAGACCCTGATCTGCATGTACATTATGCTACGGTAGATAAAGATCTTTGTTGTTTGTAGTCTGACTCGACTTATAAGTGAATATATATGGTATTCATAAAAAATGGGTTTATCAACATTTTGCTATACTGTATAAATCTTCTCAAAAAATATCAATGATTGTTGTCATGGAAGTTGAATGAACTAAGAAAATTGAGTATATCACAACTTCAAAGAAATAAACAATTAACCTTTCACAAACAAAATAATTTTCACAATAAATTATTTGTAATATTTAACATTTATGATCAGCTGAGCTTTAAATTTGAAAAAGACAATTTCCATCATCTATGTTGAATCTGATTTAGTTGTTAATGCAATCTCTCCAGTAAAAATCACAACCACAAACAAAAATATAATGTACAAATATTGGATTGTATCCCTGATAAGCTTACACATATATTTATAAAAGTAGTATGTAAAATACTGCATTTTCAAGCAAAGAATTTATAAGTATTAAATATACAATGTACGAATGCTATCCACATGTAATATTTCATTAGGGTCATGGCAAGTTCCCATCAGAGTTAACTGGTTTCCAAGTGAGACAAAGAAAATTAACCATCAAAATGGGATCCTGAAATTTGCAGTCTTCAGTTATTTCTGGGATTTTGTTTATCCCAATGCAATTACTGGGATAGTTTTTTATGCAATCAATCAAATTCAGCTTTCAAATACAGCTTGTTCCTGCTGCAAAAAGCCGTCATTTTATAGAAAAAATGTAAGAAAACTTAAAATTGGAAACAGTATGGAAAAATTCTGCAAAAATTTGTATGTACAAACAATTTGTGAGCTAAGGTCTAAAGAAAAATCAAATGGAGTGTCATAATAGAACACACCAGATCTTCTCTTCATTACACATTCATAATTGAAAATCAAAATGTTTGTGTGAGTGTGTGTGATTTGGATTTTTAATGTAGCTTTAACAATTTTAGTCATATCGCTATGATGATGCAGTGTGGCAATTTACAGTAATGTCTATCACTGGAACATCATGCTGCCGACTAGTAGCATCATGTCCCACCAAGTCACATTATCCTGCCACCAGGCCGACCAGTCCTAACACTAACCTTTTAAAGCTGAGTACCAAGCAAGGCAGGTATAAGTACCATTTTTATAAGTCTTTGGTATGACTCAGCTGGGGTTTGAAACTGCAACCTCCCGCATCCAAGGCAGACACTCTAACCACTTGCCACCAGAGCAGTCCAAAATGTTTGTACTTATCCACACACATTGATCCTTAAGTTAGTCTTTTTGATCCATGAAAGAACAATGGACCAACATTATGGCCACTGTTCTATCTAAGACATTATACTGGTTCAAATTTTCAAGTAATGTTGGACCAAGTTTTGTAAAATGATCAAAGTGAGGACAAAAACTTATGCACATCTGAAAGCAGAGAAATGATAGAACCAGTGTTTACTGTAAACACAACTTAAAAGGCACAAGTATTTATACAAGGGTGAGCAGTTAATCATTGGGTTGACACTTTTTATATTTGGCCTAGGTCTGTTACTTCTGAGAGCTATGATAGCACAAGTGATAGAGTGTTGGACTTCTAATCCATGGGTGACAGTTTTGATACCTGCGGAGCCCAGTCTGTGTCAGCTGCATCCGCATGTCCTTCGGAAGGGCATTTAGCTGACATTTCCTTGGCATGATACAGCCAAAATGCATTCAAAGTTGAACCAACTTCAAAGGACATCGACTTCAGCTGCAGAGAGTCTATTTTACAATACACACAATCAAATATTCTACAACAGATGGGAAAACCCAAAGAAATCTATGAATAACATTTTTTTCAACCAGAATATCTGAATAAGAGTTAATCTTCTGAATAGAAAATTCTGCCAATATCCAGAAAAATGTCAAAAAGTGAAACAATCATTAAGTGAGATATGGTATTTTCAATTGGAAAGTACTATATTAGAACAACCATTATGTGGAATATGGTATCTTGAATTGGAAAATACTAAATTAAAACAATCATTAAAAGTGGAATATTGCATCTTGAATTGGAAAATACTAAATTAAAAACCCCCAGAAAATTTTAATATTGATTGAAGCAAATTTTTAGAATGGGATTGATTACAACAAGAAGATTAATAATAGTAGCATTTGGGGCATAGTATTTGTTAAGAACAAAGTTTTTAAGACAAATCTGCATTGAGGTCACCTGTATGAAAAGGCCAGTTTGACCTTTTTCCATAGATGGCTGTTTGAGGCAGGGTTGGTTGACTAAAGATACACTTCTTTCACCTTCTAAATTGTTGCTGAAACTAAGCCAAACCTTCATATCTGAACATAAAATGTTATGTCTTTTGAATTGTCTGAGAAATTTTAAGAAATATGCTCTTTTTATTTTTTAAATGTACTGAATTCAGATCAGTGTGCCTTGTACTAATTAGAACTTTGCTGAAGATTTCATATGTATGGTGAATTTCTCTGAGGAATTCAGATGCAACTGAAGACATTTTGAAATCCATTCTATTCCATATCTAATTCAAGGGAAGCATTTTCAATTTGGATACAAAATAGTAATAACTGAATAAAATAAATCTTCTCCAAATTAGCATGATAATCTTTAAAATATGGCATTCAAATTGCACACACCAATGTACACTCTTTATTGTTCAGTCCATGACTGATTATTATTTACAAAGACACGAATGTCCTCCCATTGTAGACAGTTCATTGCTGTCTAGTTTTGTAAACTACAGCCATCACGAGACAATTACTGGTAATACTGTAAAAATTTTCACATGCATCTCAAGTCTGCTGTTTTGACAGGTATCCCTGTAAGGAGAATGGGATGGTCCAATTATAAATAGACTTGTCTGGGTAACATGATAGGTCCCGTGGCACCATTCGTATATAAAGGCCCAAGGCGAGTTGATTCAGGATTCTGATGCATGTCGTCCTCAGAGAAAAGAAGGCCAGAGAAGATAATGATGAGATAATTATTTAATAAATAGGCTAGAGGTGAAATGCCTGAAGAAGCAATATTTACGATGATAAAGGGAATTACTGTTTTTATCTTCTTGGCTTTTTACCAATCTCTGAGTAAAAATAGAGTATGAACAGCAAGGGGGAAGGTTCGCTACCAAAGTTGTAAATATTCCATTATGCATGCCCCCTTACACATCAAAATATTTTAGTTTTACCAGTATTAATTACCATACTACTGTGCATGCATCAGTTTTCCAGTTTGTTTCTGGAAGTAATGAAATTTCTAATTCATGCTTTGTGTTTTGGATGTCGGATAATGTTGTGTCATCTACAGCAAGATCTGAAGATGAAATTGAGAACAGCAGTCAGTATCCTTTTTTTTTCCAACTGGGATACCCCACCTGTTGAACAAAGAAATCCAATCAATTTTTACCAGTTGGACCATATCAGCATAGTCAAAATCCCATAATTATTTCCATGGGAAAATCGTTGCTTTCTTGTGAAACCCTTACGGGATTCCGATTTTCCCCATATTTTGTCCTGGTGGGATCTGCCCAAAAATTTGCATTGTGATTAATGATTAAAAAAAATTCAAAATATACTTGCAAAAATATAATTAAAAACTATATTATATCAAAACTTGAAATAAAATTTAAACAAGGGTACCATGAATGAACAGATGCTCTACTTGCTGAAACGATTTCCAGGAATTCAAGATAAGATGATCTCTTCTTTTTAACTATTGAGTGTTAAAACATCTCTGACATTTTCGAGTCAGAAAATTTTAAGAAGTCCTGTGGTGAAAACTCGATGTTTACAAGACTTTGTATTTAGAAGGAGCATCGATAAGATTTGCAAGATGACAAGTGTGGTGGCCATATTGGATATCAGATCAGAAAAATATTTATTTAAGACCAAATAGACTATAAAAAGTCTTTTGTTGAAAACCCAATGTTAATATGATTTTCCATCCAGGTTAAGTAACAATAACAAGATTTTCAAGATGGCTGCTGTGGTGGCCATAGTGGATGTCAGATTGGTACCATTTTCATTTAGGACAAACTAGACATACTCAGTAGTCTTCTGGTGCAAACCCCATGCCAATATGACTTTCTGTTAGGAGTAGCAAAAGCAAAATTTTCAAGATGAATGCCACAGCAGCTTATTAGACATCAGACTGGAACCATTTTTATTTAGTACCAGCTAGACATCATATGAAGTCATTTAGTGAAAACCCCATGTTGATAAGACCATCCATTCCGAAGGTGTAGTGATGATAAAATTTTCTAGTTGGCTGCTGTTGTGGCAGAACCATTTTCATTTTGGCTCAATTAGACCCTGAATTTCACATGTAAAGTTTCATGGCGATCCTCCAAGCAGTTCAGGAGGAGTAGCAATTACAAACTTGTGCTAACAGGTAGATGGACTATGGATGACAGACAACAGTTCATTCCATAAGCTCTCCTGTTCTATGACCAGTAGGCTATAATAGACAATTAATAAGATAATAAATTCAACCCACGACATCTAGAACAAGTTCCTGTGAAATTTAAAATGCATAACCCTGTTAAATGTTGCCAAGAAAGGGAACATAAAACAAGTGAAAATCAAATACAATGTAGGTAATGATGGCATAAGTATAAACATCCAATCTGATTTTAATTCATCCACTTTTCTTATTAATTTTCATAAGCAAAAACAATTTGAGAAATTCTTGAGGACAAATAAATTCTTCAAAACTTTATTCACATGAACTGCATTTTGACCAATGGTATCCATCACTTTTATGCCTGTTTTAAGGTATAGATTATGCAGTGGAAAGAACCTGAAAATGTCACAGACATGCTACAGTTGTTAGGTATCTGTTCCTACCATCATCATTTTGTGGAAGATTTCTTAAAGATAGCAAAGCTGTTGTTTGAGAGGGAGAGCAATCGAGTCTGGACACCAAAATTAAAAGCAGCATTAACAGGTACCGAGATAATGATTACAAGATTCTGGGACATTCATATTGGATACCAATGCATCTTGTGAAATGATTGGCAGTTTTGTTACAGATGCTGGATGTCAAAGAGTCATTTCCTCTGCCAGTCCTTCTCTCAACAATGTTGAAAGGATCTGCTGTATCACCAATAAGGAACTAACAACAGGCAGATATTTCATACAGTGTTTCAGGCACTACCTTTTGGGGAGAAACTTCAAGGTCTCATCAGGCTTTTGCACTTGCTTTTAAGCACGAAGGAACAAAAGGGTCGCATTTCTTCCTTGACTGAACTCATTTCAGCTAACAATTTTGAAATTAAATATTGACCTGGAATCAAGCATGGAAATGCAGATGCACTATCAAGATATTCCAACCCAAAAGAACGTAAATGTGATGAACAATATACATCCGAATGCATGCCATGTGGTCCATGTAGAAAATGTGAGAAATGTGATAAAGAAATGGAGATTAGCTTGAAATGTACAAAAGTTAATAGACTACCAGGATATGTTTAATTTCATAAAAGAAATGGGAAGAGCTCATATAGGTTGTCTGATTACAAAGATACATATTGTAGTTAGTTTGAGTATTTTCTTTGGAACAACCAACGGCACTACTCTTCTGGAACTGAATTGAAGAAAGACAAAAATGGATATGTCGTGAAGATCTTTTGCAAGATAAGCAAACTGTACAAAATGTAGATGAAAACTTGCTGGAAATATCGGTCATGATGTTAGGTAAAGCATCATGTTGTAGAAATTCATGCAGTAAGACATCAACCATTTGGGAGTGGTTCCCATCAACATCAGACTGCACTATGAAGAAAATCAGGCACAAAACAGCAGCGTGATGCTGAATTGAAACCTTTGCTTCCCTGGCTACAGAAAAAGATGTTGTCCAGATGGGCAGGAAGCATGTGTAGCTAGTCTGACCACACGTCATTACTTACTGTATTGAGAAGATCCGGAAATGTGGCATGGAATAATGTTTTTTAAGTTTAGATAGAATAGTGGATCTGGAACGTACTTGCAATGACTGTACCAACAGTCACAGGAAGAGAATTTCTTTTTCAGATGTATAATATATTGTTAGCAGGTCATCTTGGGAAGAAGAAAACATGTGGAAACATTTTGCAAAGGTCTTATTGGTTTGGAGTGAGAGAGGATACCAATAATTGGATTGCTTAATATCATGGAATCATTCGCTCTGAAACTAAACTCTTTCAATTATAAAATAATAATGGATGAAAAAGGAAAGCAAAACTTGATACATGAAAAGAAGTTGAAACACCTACACTGGATCAAACATCCCAATCTGGATGGTGTGTTTGTTTGTGTGTTTTAGATTTTTAAGGTAGCTTTTACAAAGTTTCAGCTGGATGGTAAAATTACAGGTGAAATTGATCAAGACAAATAGTGCAGTAAAAGCAGGGAACAGATCATGAGACAACATCCATCCCAAGTGTTATAACTTTCATTACCTTTCTCAATACAAAAAATAACTGGCATTACGGTAACAATTTTCATTCCTCTTCATTTGGATCATCATGCTGGCACTAGTGAGACCAGCAAGAATTAGAGGAAGAGTGTACAAATGTGGAAAATGTCTGAATTATGTTGGTGAGAAAAATAAAGTGGTGGCCCATATTTATAAGAATTCGTGTCCCTGTGGACTTAAGTCCTTTTTACTGCACATAGTGCATGTATTGATATACAAGACGGGAGATGGAAAGCCATGATTGGGAATCCAGGGCCCAAATAAAAAAAATGACGGAGACATGGAGCCAACAAACTGAAGCAATGAGTTAATATCTCTTCACCAAAGTGATGACTCCACCAGAGTGATGACCCCACCAGAGTGATGACTCCTACCAAAGAGACAAATGTGATATGTCTGGGGAAGAATCAGAAAGGATATGGCAAAAGAGGTCAAGAAGTAGCAAATGTATCACGTCTCCATCCACTTCAGCAACATCAGATTCTAATGCTGAGATGACAGTAGAAGACATCACAAGTCAAGCTATGGACACTGCTGGCCTCCTTCCTGTCTGTAAAACAACAAAATGAAGAGGAATTTAATATCCTGCCTGACCTTATTGGAGACCCTACAGAGCATGTCAGGGAATTTTACTGTGGGGTGACATCTTGCAAGATAATCATCAGAAGACAACTGCATTACATCAAGAGCAAATGCTTATGATAGAAAGCCCAACACCCAAACCCACTGTCCATCAAATGCCGCAAACCAAGCAAGAGACGATGGAACATCCCAATTCTGTATCATTATCCAGTACACCTTCACGCAACCTGCAAAGAGCATCAAATGAAAGTAGATTTTCTCAAAGTGACCATTAAAGCAACAAGGAAAACCATCACTGAGTTGAGAAGATCAAACGAAGACCAAACCAGAGCTTTTAAAGATTTTCAAAGTGTGATTATGGAGCGCATGTGCGTGGGATTGGTTCAGAAGAATAATAAGTTAGAAATGCCTGAACTCCCATTTAAATTGGAGAAGATATAATAAATTAATTTAGAAATGCATGTTTTTTTTTTAATTAGGGGAAGAGATATAATAAATTAAATTAGAAATGCCTCAACTCCAAATCATGACTGCAACATATCTGAAATGAACTATCAATATGTGTGAAGCAATATATAAACATCAACATTATCAGAAAAAAATGCATAAGGAAGAAAGATCTCAGAAAACATGAGAATAAACATCACAGTTCAATGGAAGTGTCTTCTCTTGGACCCCAAAATCAAAATGTTGGGAATACAGATACAATCTGTGATCCATTCTAAATGATTCTTCAGACACTATGGAAACCAACCTTGATGTAAGATTCACTTTTGAAGACACAATGAGTCCTACAGTGTACTGGAACTTTATGCCAGTTGAGACAATTTTACCCAATTCAGTCCGTGTCCCCCCCACCCAAAAAACAGCTTCAGGAAACAGAATCTCCATTCTAGGATCCATTTGATGATGTTGCATTTCATCCATTCATTAATCCTGTGGACATTCTCACAATACCACCAGGATTGGTACTACATAAACATTATGATACCCCAGTGGACACAAAAACAACCACAAACTATATAATAACATGGTGGTTCTGTGTTTTGCACTTCAAACTTAAACTGTGTTTATTCACACAATACAGGACAACCAGTGCTTTTAATTATAAAATACTTCACATGAGCTTTTTAGCCATCCATTTTCTATCCCTATTTTTATGTAAAAACTTATTTGTGATTTCATGTTCTATCACTACTTAGCTGATCCCAGCTGCATGAAACAGTAATGTAATTCTAAACCCTGCTGCATTAATGCAGTCAAAACAACTGTATACTGGCTGCAACAATAGGTTTTGATAATACAACCATGCCCCCGCCCCACCCTATCCCAAAAATGGGAAACAGAAAATGTCTCATTACCCAAAAGTGACTGCATCTTTCACTAGTTGTATATAAATTTTGCACTGATAAAACACGGTGATCAGTTGAAAAAAACTAATGAACAAGATCAATGACCTCTAATGAATTATATAGATAATGAAACCGGTCAGGGGCTGGGGGTGACTAAGATCATCAAGGAGATGGGAGAGAATGCCTCCACATCCATTCAGGCAGTACCTTCTTTCAGAAGAACAGGATAACCAGTGACAGAGAGATATGGATATGAGACCACTGAGTACAGAAAACAATCAGAAAGGTGCATGAGAGAGAGAACAAAAGAATAGCGAAGAGAGGGAGGGAAAAAAGTTAACATGTGCAAGAGAAGAAGGATCAGACAGGAATGCAGAAGGGATGAACTGATTGAAATGAGATGTGATAATAAGGAAAATTTTAATATTTGAACATTTCTGTACTCATGCTATGCCACGTAAGTTAATATTTGAATTGTAATTGTAAATTTTGACCATTTGTGCATTTGTTATCAGTGACATAATTTTGGATGGAAATGTTGTGTACATACCACTTATGGTTTTGCAAGGAAGCAAAATTTCAAAGGCAGAGGGCAGTGTAATGACAGACCTTGTTAAGTTTCAATGAAATCATAATAATTGTGCATACAGTGATATATACATTGGTTGTGTTTATCACAATCATTAAATGACTAAATACAAATGGGGTGGTATTCAATCTACATTTTGTTGACTTAATCATCTAAATCTACTCCTTTCATCACTTTTACCTCTCAGATACATTTATTCTTCAAAATCAGTCATTCTGTTTTCATGAGATCCATTTGTGTATTCAAAATTGATGACATGTTGATATGCTGCAGCCTCATTTTGATAGCTCTTCCATGTCTGGTTGTTACCAGTTTGGCAAGGGAGATAAGATATTTAAACAAGAAACTATCAATTCATTTGGCAGATACCAAAATTAGAATCGTTTAGGAAATACAGAGTTAATAATGTAGTTATAATTGTGTTTTATTTATATGACTAGATAACAATTGTTTAGTGAAATGACATAGTTCATTTCTTCCTATGGCCCCTTCCCAGCAGCCAGTTTATTCCCAGCACAGCTGATTTGCATAGTACATATATACATACATTTGTTATAAAGAGTGGGTGTGGTTACTGTACCAGATGAGTAGGGGACTTCCAGTGTGTGTTCAAAGGTTGGAAGGTGACTTCTACAATATTTCCTTGGTACTCATGAGTTATTTTTGAGAAGGCAAACTAAGAAAACATGTATATAAGTGCAAGTTTATCTCCAGGGAGAATTCATATTTTTTTCACTGATTTTATCATTCACTGTAAGATTGAAATCTATATGACCTAATATTTTTTCAGTGTGATATGTATTTGATGAGTTTAGTCTCATTTTTTTTATCCGAGTGTATCACGTTAAGCCCTAACAATTGATTTTATAGGGTTATTTCCCTGGAATTCAATCAAAGGTTGAGTGTGTGTGTGTGTGTTTGTATATGTGCAAATTGGATTTTTAACATGGCTTTAACAATTTTTCAGTCATATTGCTATAATGCCTGCAATGTGGCAGTTTATAGTGATGTCTATCACAGGGGCATCATGCCACAGACATGTAGCATTATGTCCCACCCAGTCACATTATTCTGATACCAGGCCAACCAGTCCTAACACTAACCTGTGAACAAAGTGATCAATGAAAGGTTCAATGATATATATCTATATATATATATATATATATATATATATATATATATATATATATATATATATATAAAATTGAGACAATCTGTCACTGAATGTGAGAGTTAGGGACTCTGAACTCTTCAAATCTACAAATTGTTGAATAATTCCAAAATAATGCAAGAGTGTAGTCCCTTGTTGAGACCTGTACTGTGTAATATTTTGCTACAGATCTGTGATCCTTGATACATGAAGAAGAACAAGTGCATCAATTGTAACCCCACATACAAAAAAGGGTCTTTTTTGCAATGCAAACCTATATAAAAGTAGAAGTTTCAAATTACTGGCACTGAACCTGTGAAAGAGAAAAAAACTGATTTGGTGAAAAGGGTATTATGCTATCCCATGACCATTACATTTACTGGTCTGGTAGTTTGTGCTGTGATGGATTGCTTTGGCACTGTGGAGTGGGTATACCTGGAAAATGAATCACTGTACCCAGTCCCAGTGACATATGACTAAGACTGCATCTGTGCCAGAGCTTGAGACGTGGTCTGGGACTGACTCACTTCTGATGTCGGAGTCCAGTACTGACTACTTAGAGAATAATCACTACAGTCAGTAACAGGGTCTCTATGAGATGAAGGAATATCCAGGAATGGTTTGGGGGGGGGGGGGTACCATGTCAGTACTGACTGGTGTTGTATAAAATGTCTTGAAGCTGGGACGTGATGTACCGGAAAAATCAATCACTTTGTCCAGTCCTGGAAGGAGAATGTGTAGGCTTAGGCTGTAATTGAGTTATACAGTAAACATCCAGTTGCTGTCTGGTGCCCAAGTCCAATTCTGGCTATCCATGGAAAAATCACTGTAGCCAGTGCTAGGGTGTGTCTGTGTTGACGGTGTATCTACTACTGGTCCAGATGGTCTTCCATACCATGTCTGTAGAACTCACCAGGTACTGCTGAGAAGAGCTGTTCTACTAGCAATGGAAGGTCAACTGTTGGACAGGTACTGTGTGTGAAGCTTGTGATGGCCTGGATTGCAGAATTTTCTTTTACAAGGGCAATCTTACCAACCTTCATAGATTCAGTCAGAAGGAAACTGTCAATGGAAGCAGTGTTGATCGCAAGATGAATCTGCATTCTTGATAGTGTGCTTCATAGCTCTCTCTCTCAATTCTTTGGCACTAATGGCCACCCTTACATTTCCAGCCAGCATAAACATATCATATGTATGGTCCAAATTGTTATAGTAATTATCTTCAGCCAGCTTGAGCTGCCTGCAGTCCATGCACTCAAATCCTGCCAAATGCGTTGACACCTGCCAATTGTGTTGATACCTGTAGCTAGAGTGCAGAACAATGGCATAAGCAGATGAAGTCAGTCATGTATTGAATTGAACTGTGACAGACACTATAAATAAAGAAAAATGCCAAAGGAATGATCTTATGACATGTAATAATTGATCAATTACTTGAGAGAAGTCATAATCAAGGTTAAATACTTAGCTGAACTGAAAATAGTATAGATCATTAGTCTAAAGAACAACAAAGTTTGATCACTAAAGTGCAATATATTCATCTATGATGAAAAACAGAGCAAGAAACAGACAAATATTTAGATATTTTAAATTACCTATTTTGATTTGGATCAAAAATACAGGTAAAGCCTATAAAAACCCTACCCCAAAACAGAAAAAAAAACAGATGAGTACATATGTCCCTAGCGTAAGAAAACTCCCAAGAATCACCCATCTGATTAATCAGGTATTTAAAAGGCTGTGAGATGCAGCATATTTATAAGTAGAAGCAGAAACAGCAAGTGACAATTTATATGGTTTAGTCAATCCCTACACCCATGGAGAGACCACTCTAGTCTTGCCTTTTATTTTGGCAAGCAGATGATTTTCAAACACTTCTGTTGCTAAACATGCCAAACGATACAAACAATGTCCATTTTAGTTTGAGAGGGTTATTTGCAAGCCTAAAATAATATAATTAGATAATGCATCTGAAGAAAAAACTTTATTTCAACAGGATGAATATCTTCCTTACCACAGTCCTGATCAACATGAAACTATAAATATTTAAAAAAAAATATGGAAAATGTTCAAAATCATACTCAACCTAGATAGGGAAAAGTCAGATACAGAATGGTAATCTGAAAACAAAAAACCAACAATCATTTATGCTGCCAATAAAATACATCAATAGTTTGCAAACTACTGATGTCTTTTATTGGCAGCATAAATGATTGTTGGTTTTTGTTTTCAGATTACCATTCTGTTTCCTTAATAGAAACAACCAGTCTTGTAAAATGTAATTTATCCAAACATTGATCATATGCCATTTTAATCATATGCTCACAAAATATTTTTAGATATATGAACTGCTGGGTATCATGACTTCTACACTTACAGTATTGTTTACGGCATGTAAAAACACAATGTTCCCATAACTCCCATAACTCTCATGGTTAATTCTCAAAATTGTCAACTGCTTTTGTTATAGAATTTCTCAACAGCAATTAAGAAGCTCTTTAGAATAACTCTAAATGCATCTTTAAGATGAGTTTGCATTACAAAACAAAACATAATTTGCAATTTCATTCATCAATAAAACTAAAGAATCCAAAAGTATAAATAACCTGTAAATTAGATATTCAAAATGCAAAAAGATCTTTTTTGTGTAAAAACTGATTTTGATAAAATGACATCTGCAATATAAAATATTCAGACATATTCCATGCCTCTTGACAAGTCTCAACTATTGACAAATAAACTCAATCAGGCATATTAATACTCTGTACTTGTTATAATCCATACATTTATATTCTGTACATGTTATTTATACTCGTATGTTATTTATACTCTGTACATGTTATTAATACTCTGTACATGTTATTTATAGTCTGTACATGTTATTAATACTCAGTACATTTATACTCTGTAAATGTTATTTATACTCTGTACATGTTATGTATACTCTGTACATGTTACTAAAACTTTGTACATGTTATTTATGCTCTGTACATGTTAGTTATACTCTGTACATGATAGTTATACTCAGTATATGTTTATACTCTGTACATTCTCATCACATACTGTGAGGCAACATGTAATCTTGGTAAAGCTGCCACCACTAAAAAGATGTCAGAAAGGCAGTCAATATTTTTCTACAAGTTATATCAGTTTTTTTCAGTAAGGTGCAACAAAATATTATGAATTGCCTTTGTTGACCTGGAAGTCATGCATTTGAAAAGTTTAATAGTTTGGTCCAATGCAGTGAAGACAACATTATGTTCAACTAAACATTTCCACTGCACATTTCCTTTTTTAATCAGGAATGAAACATTTTCCCAAAACATAGCTGCCCACTAGACAACAAATTCCTGTGGCCCAAATAGTCATCTGGTTATCCAATCAAATGTTATTAATGCAATTTCATTTAATATAATTATTCAAAAGTAAATGAAAATTTGCAGCAGTCTGATCAAATTGTTCACTTCATTGTCAATAAATAATATTAAAAATATATGGCTTGATCAACGCCGGAATTTTAAAACAATTTATGATTCACCATTTCCCCATTATGCTCCAGAAGCAGACAGGAATACTAACATTGTTAAAAAAAAAATAATTTGAAACTTCTAAAATATACCTCATTCTGGATGTCTGTTAAATTCTAATTTGTGCTGTATGTATGTAACATTTCACAAGTGTTACTGTCAAATGTGTCTTTGTCAATTATATAGCTTTAGTAGTCTTTATAAATTCAGAATTATTATTAATATCAAATGTATTTCAGCTTTTCTTCTTATAAATTATTTGATATGAAGCACAGACCAGAATTAATTTTTATGCTCAAGTATATTTTTCAATTTAAAAAAAATAAATAAATTCTTCTTTCATAAACATCAATTGAATCCATTTCATTTTTAGAATATTTTTTCCCTTTTATTCTAAATATGAATGTATCATGCAAGTTATAAGACCCTTTATTACAGGTTAAAACATCTCCCCTCACATGATCTCCCATCTATTTGCATAAAAATTTTAAAAAGATTAAAAACAAAAGTCTGTGTTTGCAAAAATGTGCATTTATCATAATAATTTACACAGAATTATAAAAAATGTGCATTTATCATAATAATTTACACAGAATTATAAAAGAGCAATTGTCTTTTGAAGTTATCCATATTGATGCTAAATAAAGAACTAACCTGAAGGTTCTCTGCAGGATGTGGAGGAATTTGAAAAGAACTACAACCTAAGCCTGTGATGTGCTAAAGTATGACTCATAGGTGTCATGTAGGCATTCAGTAATGACTATATCAGTAACAGATGCCATTTTTTTAAATAATTTGATTACACAAACCTTGAAATGGAAACTATACACTTTATTTTGGATCCTCATACATCCATATTACTTTGGAAGGTCATTACTTGCATGTCCCAAGAAATACCACAAAAATGGATAATGTCAACCTTAAGGTGCAAATTCAGCATAAACAATATTGAATGTTGTGCACTGTGATGTCACAACTAAAGTTGTACTTGTTGAAAATAATTCATACTACCCTGTTGTTTGTTATATAGACCCAACATCCTCTTTTTTTGACCCAGTTTAGCACCTGTGGATAGATTCAAGTATCTGAGTTGCCCCTTGTAAATTCAGTCTGGTTCACTGACCAACTTCACCGAGTCTGGCATGAAAATCCAGATCTTGGTCAAACCCAGACAAGCCATTATCTGAATTTAACTGAAATGATCATCTTTTCATCATGTTTGCTATTATTCTGTATGTCCATAATTTAATGGTTGTTGCAGTTAGCCTTATGGTAAAATCATTAGGTTTAGTGGGTCTGCCATGGATGCTTATCATTTATTAAATTGTCAACTACTTTCAGAGGTGTAAATCCAAAACATGACAATTAATACAACATGTACACACTGTTTGATTAAGGGTAATTTGATAGAGAAGTCAATATGAAAAATGTTTCATATTATAAGGGTGATTCCAGGAACAGTAAAATTTATTTTAAAAATGAAAACTTTTTAATAAGTCTTACATCTACCATATATGTTCACATAATTTAGGTCCAAATGCAAACTGCATAGACCCAGATCTGCTGTCACATAATGCACTGGAAGATCTGGGTCTATGCTGTTTGTGAGGAGTGATCTGTAGAACCAATAACATATACCCTGATATGCCAGTACATTATGCAATAACAGATCAGGGTCTATGTTATCTGCAGTTGGACCCAACTTGTAAGCAAGACTATATGGTATGTGTGCATTGAAGGAAAAGACATTAACATCATACATAAATCTGTCAACAAATGTTAATGTATGTCATCAAATCTAACTTATTAGTTGACATGAGAAATTAGAATCGACTGAGCTATGTTCTGAATAACATTCTATTCCAACAGTTGTTAAAAGTGTTGCACAAAAGACAAGAGTTATGAATTTTCTTTGTCAAGGAATATTATCAAGGCCTCTAACACTGAGCAACCAATTCAACAGAAACTTGAAGTCAGCATTTTCCTTCAATCTGAATCTACGATTTGCCAGATTTTCCTTCAATCTTTCAAAACGATCCAGGCAGTATTCATAAAGTTTTTCCCGTTGAAGATCACCCTGAAAATGAAAAAAGGTCAAATTTAAAACAAGAAAATCATGAAAAAATTTCACAACATATCTATGATTAGTTAAACTAAACTTATTAAAGAAGTTCTGATTTTCTTTCTCAAGAATGAAACACAACTATTAAACATAAAAATCTTTCATTGAAACTAGAAAACAGTACGATGACTTAATATCTACATAAAGCAACACTTAAGGGCGAAACTTGCATCCCTAAATGTATTCTTGCTGCTAATAATCAAACGGTGGACAAGGACTCAACATTAGGTGACTTACTGTAACAATATTCAGTTTAAGATATCTCATCGTGCTTGAAAAGTTATCTAATATCTAATTTAATAAACTACTTTTACCTAAATTTTGCACAGATTTTGATAAGCGGCAACACACATTATTGACCTAATGAAGTATCAAGGACACATACAGCTGTCAAGTTAACAATCCAAATACTAGTATAAAATAAATTTTGGCAAGGGAGTAATACAATGATCTTTCACTGTAACACCATGCAGAGGAGTCAAAAAAGTGAACAACTTTGTAAGCCTGGTTTACTGATATGGAGATATGTTAAAAATCAATGTATTAAATGCATCATAAAAAATGGGATTCTTGCCCCTAGCCATGCAATAAGCAGAATTCTGTACAGAGGTGCTTCATAGTCAAGAGCCACTATGCTTCCTAGCAGATCAGTCTGGTCCCATAACCTCAATTTCATTTCTTTTTCTATCATATCTAAGATGCAAATGTAATTATGTTCTAGGGAACCAAAAACCAAAAAAAAGGCATATTCCTTGAAAAGGGAACTTGGATTCTGCTCAAAATGCCTCAAGGCATAAAATTCACTACACTAATGCTGGTGTGTTGAACACAACTTTATTCCTTAATTGGAAACTGTGTTTTAGTTCTTTTAAACTTTTCCCCCCTCTAGTCTGATATATAGACATAGCTCGAAAGAAAGCAAGTAAATTTACACTGACCTCAAGGGGAGCTGTCCTGATCCTCATAATAAAGTCTCTGATTGGCCCAGAGCATTTTACTGGTGGTACCATCCCCTTCAGGAGGTACTCCACACTTTCCATCTTGTGAAAAATCTGAAATTACAAATGAGACAATTCAGTTGTATGATACACCAACTAATGATACTTCTTTAGTTCAACAAGAGTTACAACCCTTGTATTAACAACCCTGTTAAATACTCAAACAAGCAATACCAATGTTTACATGTCTACAGAACTGCATTCCTTTTAACTCTTTACCTTCTGCTAAATCATATTTGCAATGCTAAAAACAGCCTTGTATCCCCAGAGACACATATACAAGTTGCTAATAATACTCTCTTTGCCCTGTAGACTCATACATGCGTTTCTAGCCAAGGAGTGAGAAACCCCTAAGATGCAAATAAACCTTTCATATCTGAGCTTTTCACTGGATGAAAATGCAAACATTCGGTCTTTTTAGCAATATTTAACCTATGAAAGTAGTCCTTACATAAAATGATGAAAGTGTTCTATTAGAAGTTTTACAGCCTATAAGCAGGAATTTCCATTGCAAATGAGGTCAGTTGTGAAAGTGAAACATAATGGCATCATTCATGTATTCAGCCAATTCTGACCTAAGTTTTGAAGGACCTGAAAGTCATGACATTGCAAATGACATCAACTTTAATGATTAGATTCAAACTGAAGGACCAGGCATTAGTTTAAGTCCTGTTCTGACACCTGACATTTCAGGTTTATCTGAATCTGAGAATGAAACACGCGATGATCTTGTATGTTCAGAACACATGGGGTCAGTACATGTGGACAATTTTACAGAAAATTCTAGGCCAACATTTCACTTCAATGAAAATGCAAGGGAGAAGAAATATTCCAGTCATTGGTAGCTGAAACGAACAGATATACTGAAAAACAAAGTAGTGAGAAGTTTGATCCTAAGTTGTCACCTACTTTGATTGCAGAAATGAAGGCATTTTGTGGAGCGCATGTCACTTTTAGTATAATGCAAATTCCAGAATAAAGTTTGGTTAGTGTTTAAAATTGTATTTTTTGTGAAATTACATAGTTTGCATGGAACAAGACTGGTACAGAAAACTTAGCATGTGCATAACTCACATAGCTCTCAAGATGCCATTATGATGCTCTGGGTTTAGCCTACAAACAGCTGCTAGAAGGCAGGCAGCTTAGCAGGCTGCGTTGGGAAAGCACTTAGTACTTGCAGAAGGTAAAGAGTTGACCATTAGGACCAATGTTAATAGTTAAATTATCATCATCATCACCACCACCACCAACAACACAACCACCATCATTATTATGATGATGAAATCAATACTGCTATTATAGTTATAAAAAAGTAACATTTTTTGAAAAGAAATTTCTTTTATACATGTCTAATAGAATAACTACAAGATAGTGGGAATTGATTTCAGGGAAATAATTACAATAGCCAAGAGCACTGTATAACAAGAGTAGCTGAAAGGGGCCGATACTTAACTTACCAAGAAGAATTTGCATGAGTTCACATTAAGCCTGAATTTTCCTGCCTTTTTATTCGTTTATTTATTTATTTATTTATTTATTCTTTGACTGCTAATATTGAAACTATCTCAGACATTCTTAGTGAACTACTACATATCAAATTTAATTGCAAAAATATTGTTATATGTTCGAGTTAACATGTTCACAAGATAAGTGTAGTACAAAAACCTTAATGCCTTTGATTTGAAACCTGATATGCTGGCAACACACCTTAAAGCAGGCTGAACCCAACCAAAAACCAAGGTGTTGTTGTGTGTCTCCTATAAACACAAACTGATTTTTTGTAAAAAACCGAATATCATGGATAGAAGATCAATGAACTTCTCCCAGATAATGTCAAGCTGTATCCACAAGTACAATTTAAGTTGTTGTTGTTTTGGGTTTAAAGCAATTTTTCAGTGCATGATAAGTGGCCAGGATAACCATGGTTCATACAGGTAAAATATGACAAAATTCAAGGACTTTTCAAGGACTTTATTTTGATTTTCAAGGAGTCTTATATCTGAATTCACCATAGGTATCTACATTTGGAACAACCTTCAGACTGACTTGTGGCTCATGTAACTGCATTTTCCTCTCCCAATAAAGTTCACTAACATTGGTACAATAAACAAAATGTCAAACTAACAAAAGGTTTATTAACAAGTTCTTCCTCTGTACTTAATTTCTCTTCAGCTCCTTGATCTTAGCATCCGGCTGATTGCAAAGATCTTCATAAATTCCAAGTTTCTCCTCAGCTCCTTTTCTGTTATCATTGGCTTGTGCAAGAAGTTGCCACTTTAGTGTCTTTTCTGCTTATAAAGACAGTTCATCTGCTTTCTTCACAAGTATTTGATAGTCTAACCTGGCCTGCTTTTTTCTTCTTATCAGATCTTCAGTGTCATCAAGAACATGCTTTCTTTTCCTCTGCCCAGACTCAGACTGCTTCTTTTCCCTCTCCTTCTCTAAGTAAGTTTCATGCTTCTGTCTTGCTGAAGCTGCACTTACAAGAAGCTGACTGGTGATTGGAACATTCAGTCCTCCTCCCACATTTCTAACATAATCACATATGATCTTCTGTGCAACCACTCTTTGCCCCTTCAAATTTTCACACTCTACTTCCTTGTTCACAGAAAAGCCACACTCTACTGTTGCTTGTCCATGGGAGAGGGTCAACAGGAGATTAACAATCTCCAGCAGCTTCCCATACCTAGCATCTGACATGTGCTCCACAAAAAATTTGTCCAGTCTATCCTTGTACGGATCAAAGCCTGTAAACTTATCAGTACCAATAACTATTAAATTGTCAAGGAAGTCATTATATTGTTGCAGGATGACTTCACCATCAAGCACATTGATTCTTTTTGTTGCAATAATCAACTGCATAAGTTTCTTAAATTTGTCCCTGCTGAGATTTGTATGTCTGGCCATTTCCCTTGGACACAAAGATACCATATTTCTGACCAAAGAATAAGTTATTGGAGATTTCACAGTAATCTTTTTCAACACTTCAATCACAAATGCCATACATTCCATTCTGAACTCCATTACTTCCTTTTCATTCGTGGTTGCACTTCTCAACTTTTCTTCAGCTAGTAAACTGATGTCCACCTTCTTGTATGTCAAAAGATTGGTCTTCTCTAAATCTATCCTTAGCAACTTTTCTGGTGTGGTTGCCTGGTCCAAAACTTCAGGCTTGACAACTTTCTGCATCAAGCATTTGATGACTGTAGTCAAGTCATCCACCATAAAAGGCACCATGGGCTTATCTGTTTGGTAGTTAGCCAGGAAAGGGTGCAATATGGTTGCAATGAAACAAACAAACTCTAGCTTTGCTCTGATTAGCTTGTCCTTTACTGCTTGACTTACTACATCAAATGATTTGTTGGTAGGTTTAGGTAACTGTTTTGACTGAACCTTCTTGACATAAAGTTCAACTGAATCCCACACCTGCAATGCTCACTGGGAAATGGGTACATTTTCTAACCATCTATGGTCTACAAATTTTAGTGGCATGATTGTATTGCCAGCCAATTTTTGGTAATCTTCTCTCCTGACAGGTGAATCTTTAAAAAGATAGTACAGACTGCGAAGAAGTGAAGCGATTCCCCATTCTGTAACAAATGCACCTGTCTTAAATGCATTATGCAAAGTATGCAGCCCACTTGGGCCAATATTAATTAAATCATGGCCATAGTCTGTATTTATCTGGTTTTGGATAATGTCTAAAACTTTCAAATTCACATTGGGCCCATCCATACTTATCTGCACAATGTTGTGGATATTCAAGTGGTTCATTGTTTCTTCTCTGAAATGATCAACTATGTCATCAGCTGTAGTATGGTCTGCAATCATAGAGGATAAATACATATAAATCTTCACCAAATGCCTGGGTCCATGCTAAGTAAAAATTAATGTACAAAGTGTCAATTTATTTCTTTTTAGTTCATGCACTTCATTATATATGTATGTATGATTTATGCTCATTTAGTTTATTTATTTTTATTCACCTATCTTTAGTAATTCCAAGGAAAATGTGAATGTAATCAATACTTCTAAACTTGACAGCTGATGAAAAAAATTAAAAGAAACTAAAAATAAAATAAAAATAACAATAATAAACAATATACTTACTGTGATCCCAAGTATCTGGTCACAACCTGGTTTGTCCCCACCATCCCAGAATCTGACATGTATGTCCATCTACTTTTCTTGCATTTTCTTGTTCAAGGATTCATCAAACAGAATCACAAACACACTACTGACACTTGATAGAATTAATTTTTTAAGGTGTTCTGCAATGCCAAAAACACACAAGTAAGATGTTTTCCTTTCTGCACACGAAAACTTTGCAGCCAGAGCACTGTCTGGTAACATAGCATGAAAAATGTCAGCAATATGTTCATTTATTTGTAGGATGCATGTGTGACCACAGTATGCCATGTCCATAAAATTTCTGACTTCAGAACATCATTCTTGGAAAGGAAGTTGGAAATATTTGCAGATGTTGACTGTGTGGTTGAAGCTGCGTCAGATGGGGGTGGGGGTAACATCAATCCTGTCATTAATTTATCGGAATGCGACTCTGTCTTAGATATAATGTCAGTGTCTCTGTCACATGTCTTGATTTTGTCTGTTTTTATTCCAAAATAATCAAAACTCATTGCTGACACAGACACTTCACTTTTCCGGTGTTTTGCACCTTTACGGTGTGATTTAAGGGCACTCTCACCCACAGCCCCAATGTCTATAACTTTCTTGCACACACAACACAAAGCTTTATGTCTGTCCTGGGTCTCCTTGACCCACTTATAGGAGCCTTTCCATTCATGATTAAAAACGCACTTCCCTGGCGGCATTTTCATGTGGAAACCAAGGCCACGAGGTGCGATGTAAGAAATAGAAAGCCGCCATATTGCCATTCCCACAACGCTGCTAAACGGAAATCTTGAGTAATCTCCCTTTCCTTAGTTACCAACCAAGCCACAGAAAGTAAAAGGCATATAGTTGATTGGACATTTTCGGCAATTTTTCCACCGAGGTTTCTTTTTTTTAAAAAAAAAATTTTTTTTTGTCTTTTATTTTCTTAAAATTCAAGCACTTTTTAAGGATTTTTGCTCATTTTCAAGCACTTTTTAAGGACTTTTTCCCACTGACATTAAAAATAAGCACTTTTCAAGAGGATTTTCAAAAAATAAGCACTTTTCATCCATCAGTTGAAAATTCAAGTACTTTTCAAATCTGTGTGAACCCTGATAACTGGTGTACGAAGAACACGGGAAAACCCAGGTAAGAACCACTGACCCATGGCAAGCTACTGGCAAGCTTTCTCACACACCCACATTGGCTGAGCCCAAGACTTGAACCCATATGAACAGAGGTGAGATAATGGTGATCAGTAAAGGCAAGCACTTCAGGCCACTTGGCCACCTGGGGACCCACATGTGAAACTGAAAATTAATACTTTTTGAGGAAAAAAACAAAAGGGTACCAAAAACTGGTATAATTCAAAGTATGCTTCTGATATATCCACAAACTGGATTTTACGAAAAAACTATACATGTTTGTGTTATCATGCTCAAAAATCACTATATATAAAACCTGAGTCAGAAACTGTGACTTTGAAATCAATATCTGAGATCTAACTATCAATATGTTCATTGAATAAACAACTAAATACAAAGTCTGGTAAAAAAAATCAACCAAATAGCTTACAAGTAACTGTGTTCATAAGCTCACAGAAGTTTTTAAAAAAAAGCAATCTGTGACCTTTGATTAGACCCTCAGTTTAAGTTAAGTCCATTTGTCCAAACTTATTCATGATAGCACAGACATCTTGGTGGCCAGATTGGTATTACTTTCACTGAGGACCAATCACATAATGCAAAAAGTATTTAACTGAAAGCTCCATAAGAATCACACCATTCCTGCAGGAGATTCAGTACTATATAGCCAAGACTGTTCTTGTGATGTTTAACTGTACACATCTATCCTTGAAAAGGTTCAGTACTATATAGCCAGGACTGTTCTAGTGTTGTTAAACCCAATACATCCATCCTTCAAGGGGTTCAGTACTATATAGCTAGGATTGTTCTTGTGAAGTTAAACCGCCTATATCCATCTTTCAAGGGGTAATAAAAACATTTTTTTTACATGGCCTCTATGATTGCCATGCTGAGGGTCAGATAAGTACTCTTTTCAATCAGGACCAAGTACATTTTGTCAAAATATTTCAAAGAAAACAATGCATGCTGATATGACCATCCATTTAGGAAAAACAGTCATAAATAGATTTTCAAGCTGGCCACCAAGCAAACCATTTTGGAAGCAATAGTGACATCAGTTTAATTTAGGAGCAAGTACATACTGCATGAAGTGTTTGGTGAAGATCCCATGTCGAGATGAGAATATAAGATTTTTAAGATTGCTACCATGACAGCTATATCGGATTTCACATCAGCAACATTTTCCCTTAGGACCATTTACAGACTAAAATAGGTCTTTGAGTGAAGACCCCAAGTTGATAAACATCCATTCAGGAGACGTAGCAATATGACTTTCAACATGGTGACCATACTGAACGTCTGAGAGGGAACATTTTTATTATGAACAACTAGGGAACAAAATGAAACTGTGTGCCAAGTTACATAACATTTCTTCATGTAGTTTAGGTGGAATAACAATAACAATGAAATGTTAATGTATGATGGACATCAGGTGCAGGACCACTGCATAAACTCCTCTGGTCACTGATCATTTAAACTACCTATTGTTGTAATTACTGCTGTTATTGCAGACCAACCTGATAGAACAATTTTCTTTCCTTTGTATTATCTTTAACCTTTTCCTTCTGCAGCATCATGATGTTATTCCTGATTAGACCCATGTACTGCTGAATTCCTCTCTCTGTAACAAACATGGACCTCTTATCAGCTAGAGCCCTCCAGGCAGGATGTGTGTAGTTGTGACCATCTTTAAATAGGAGCTGAAATTGAGAAAGAAAAAAAATGACTACCTTGAAATATCACCATACTGCCAAACCTGAATGATATTTCCAAGTCTTCAGTGCAGGAGAATAATCAAATCCTTCAGACAGTGTGCTGAATATCAATAAAAAAAATTATAATGAATGAATTTTTTTTTGCCACTTCCTGAAGTCAAAATGGTGTACTGTCACAAAGGATGTTATCTAAATGAGGTCCCCCTAAATGTGTCACCCAGTACCAAATGAATGTTACCTGCTTCAGTTAATGAGTTATAGCACACAATGAGTATGAAATGAAAGCAACTACTGGATTGTCTCCGATGTGGTAGCCATTTTAATAACCATCTAAGCACAAGTACACATGCATGCACACTATTTTCTGAATAATTCCAGTTCTAAACATAATTGGAATTTTATATCAAATACATACAAATGTTATTTGCTTTGCATGACTTCTTCCTTTTCAAAACTGTATTTTTACAGGAATTTCTCACAGAAGGGGAAGCTGGTGGGGAGTATTGTAATTGCAAAGAGTGGATGAAATGATGCAGCTGTAACAAATGTTATGATGGGGTGAGTGAATTATTTTAACTCATTCACAGAAAGGTCCAAATATGTTCTAATGGACTACAACCTCTATGAAATTATCTTCCTTAGTAAAATCTTCATGAGGGAATCTCAATAAGCTGCCTATTCTGTTAGGTTTTGTCCTGATGCCAAGAACTATTTCACCACATAACTGAGCAAAATGGCTAAATGACAATGTGCAACTTAAGAATTTCCTTACTGAACACAGTTCATGCAGAATATGCCACAGAAAACAGGACATTACCTCCAAAATCACCACACTCCCCTTCATCAACATCTCACAGAAGCATCTCACTTCATATGCTCCATACTCAATCTTCTTTTGAGGCCCTCTATCCTCAACACTTTCAGGCAGTTTCTTGCAGGCTGTTAAGATTTTCTTTTTGAAAAAATATGAAATTTAGTTTCTCACTAAATTCATGTACAGTATGAAGAAATACTGCTGATTCTATTATTTTTCCCTGAACCAAGCCAAACTTTAATGAGATGTACTTTGGGTAAACTATAATAAGTAAACTAGGGTCTATTCTATGGGGATGTCTTCTCCCTCATTTGAAAAAATAAGGATGGGGGATTTTCTAAATATAGAAGATATTTTATGAATTAAATAACGGATAGGTTTGCAAATTTGATAAGCCATTTTTATACATTCAGGCATTTTCCTGGTGTGAAAAATTAGCATGAATCCCACAATTGTGAATCCTAGAATAAACCCTGGTTTAAATAAATTGGCCAAAAAACTTGATATATAAATATTTTGCATATTTATTTTCAAAGAAAAAACTATAAATGTATGAAACACAAAACAATTGCATATGCATGACCAGATTCCATTAGGAAAATATATCCAAGTTTTAATAAAACTTACATTTATTTACAAATTATATCATGTTAAAACAAGGATCATAATGTTGTGCACTTAAAAGAAATGAACTTATCAAAAGACAGCAGAGCTCCACTGCACATAATTATTCAGACACAAGAGTTTTGTATTTGTCAATGCTCAAAATGATCAACACTAAGTAATGATAAAGACAAACAAAGCTGTTGATGTAGATCACATCTACTTATTTTTCTTTGATGTGGTGATGCTGTATTATTCAGGATGTATGCTTATACACAGTTTGACGACTGTATAAGTAACAGGGTCCCAAAAACTCACCTAATTATAAAAGGTACATAATCACTTAAATGTTTTTATAATCACTTATGTGTAAAATGTAGGTCATAGTGACCTATTTATGATATCACAATTTAATGTTCAGGATGTGCACACATATCAAGTATCATGACTGTATGATAACAGTGTTAGAGAAACCCATTTAAACATGAAAAATGTATATTATCAATGGAATGGAAAAGTAATTACAGATTGCTATTTTTTATATGACTGTGTTGTATTCTACAGCATGAATGCACAAATCTATTTTCATCGTTTCATAGCAACAGTGTCCCAGAAAGTGACCTAAACTTAAAAAGTCTACATGATTGCTAGAGTGTGAAAAAAAGATCAAGATAATCTACATTTGGTATGGTCATGTAGTACTCCGCAGCTTAGCTTGTATGTATATATAAAGTTTCATGATTGTACATGCATTAGTGTCTGTGAAACTGACCTAAACACAAAAGGTGTACATTCACTAATGCCTATGCCAATGATGACAATGATGCTGAAGGTACAGTATCGCTCTTTTTCCGCATTTTTGTGCAGGAAAACTTTATGGGTAGAGATGACGATAGTAGTTGAAACAAGTGCCACATATTTCATCTGGATCCAATAATTTGACTTTTTTTTCCTTAAAGAAACAAGTAAAAAGGATTATTATGACAAGACTGACTGAGAAATGACAATAGCTTAGGAATATTAGTGAAAACTTGGAATCCAGTTATTTCAAAAGAAAATGTACCTCACTTGGATCTGCATATATGATGACATAATCTACGTCACTGGTTGCCATGGAAAGGTCATACATGTGACTCCCAGCCCGAGTTACCATAAGGATCTGTTCAGGACGTAAATGGCTCATTGGGCCCCTTATATCCTCATCAGAGAAAGCAATTTGGGATGCTCGTCTTCAGGACCTGTATCCAGACAAGAGATAATATACTGAAATCCTTTCCTTAAAAGAAACCTATAATAAATAAACAGACCTATTTTACATTATCTGTGCACATGCCCAGGACCCTTCACATAGCAATAAATCCTGCAAGAACTTGTGAAGTTTCACTCAAGGAAGCAAACTGTTCAGCTAGTCCACAGGCCAAAAAGAAGTTATCAGTAAAAAATAATTACACTCCACAACATTTTAAAATTATACTTTGTACAGTAATGCTTTCATTTCATACAGAAAGTACAACAAATATGTATCCTCAATTTATTAACATGTTCTGGCAGTGATATCAGACAGCACCATTTTCATTTAAAGTTACTAGACATCATAAGAAGTCTTCTGGTGAAGACCCCATGCCAATATGACTTTCTATTCTGAAGTAGTGATAACAAGATTTTCAAAATAGTTGTCATGGTGCCCATAATGGAAGTAAGAGCATCAGAATTCTAATTTAGGACCAACAAGGTATCAAATGAAGTCTCTTAGTGAAAACCCCATGCTCATAAAAACATCTTTTCTGAGAAATAAGGATAACAAGATTTTCAAGATAGCCACCATGGCAGCTGTACTGGATGTCTGAGTGAAACCATTTTCATTGAGGACCAACCAGACAACAGAATGAATGTGTGTGCAAAGTTTCATGTCAATCCTCCAAATAGTTTAGGTGGAGTAGCAGTAACTGCAATAACAAACTTGTGTAATGGATGAACAGACAATGAAAAAATAAACCCATCCCATTAGCTTTTCTGGTCTATGACCAGCAGAGCTAAAAAAAGAAAATTATGCATCTGAAAATCTGAATGTACAGAGTTATAATTCAACTAACCTTTCCGTCATGGCAAAAAAACTGCTAAAGAACTTGTCATGCAGAAATATTATAAGAACCTGTGAATCTCAAGCTATTTTTTTTAAAAGTAATTTTGATGTTTAAATTAGTACAACAGGTGAGTTAGGAATGTGAAAGTGGTCTATTACATAAAAGTTTGGATGTGAGCACAGACTGTGCAATAATTTCAATGCCACTGTATAAAATTAATTATAGACCATGTCAAATGGTGTGTTACAGGATAGTGGTATTCTATCCCTGTAAAACAGAACTGTTGCTATGTTATACTTAAGGGCTGTTCCAGTAAAACATATACCCCCCGGGGGGAAGGCACTTTTAAATTCAACCAACCCACAATAGAAGCAAATTAAAAAAATTATGACCCACCGTCTGCTGCATTTTAATTGAAAAACATCACCCCCTACAGAAGCATATTATTTTACCTAATTTCCAGCTAGTGGTTAGAGGGTGGTAGAAGCGATTTTAACTTTGGGTTGGGGACAGATGCGATTTAAATGACTGCTGACTGGAGGTAATCTATACTGAATTCTTAGATAGATATAATCTAGTTCACATTTGTATCCATTGTTTGTAATCAATCATCTTTTGTTCTTTTGTCTGTCAGCCATGTATGTTTCTTGATTTGTCAGAAATAAACAAAAATTTAAACTTGTGAAAGTGATGCTGCATTATTTATGCCTGCTTGTACACTATATAATTTCTTGTCTTAAAAATATATTTTCTTCAATGATATGTCTTATTTTTATGCCTTGCTGTATGATTGATATACAAAAGAAAAGAAAGATAGCATGTCAAAGCACTGTTTCAAAAGCCTTACTGATCAATCAGTTTATCATCATCATTGATCAGGTTTCTGCTATGATCAGGCCACAATAAATTAGTGCCATGATTTTCATCCTAACCACCCACTGGATGTAGTTTAAATATTTGATACAATGGCTGTCCGTGTCCTGAAAATATTTTTTTTTAAATCTAAAACTCATCTTGAATTAGATTTCAAATTTGGATGAAAATTGAGGAATAATTATTTTGGGCCCAGTGTACTTTCAAAATCAACATCATTGTTGTCAACTGTCCCTTGTCAACAGCAGGAGCAGCAGCATCACAGGTTCTAACTTGGCAGAGTGATGTAAGATGTTTTGTGATTGCTGTTCATCATATTGGTTTAAACCCCACTTTGGCCTTTTATGTCTTCTTCAGTAGTAAAATTGGCTGCTGTATATAGATTCTCTTGTGCTGAAAATGGTGTAAAAGCCATAATGATCTACCAACAACCTGTGGTCTCATCTCTGAATGACGCTGGGAGAGAACTAAAACATCAAATGAAGCAACTGATCAATGGCACCAACAGCAGCAGAAGTACCGATTTATCATTTATGCCATAGTTGTATGAGTGTATCATTTTTGACCATAATAAATGTCTTCAAACCTATGAATATTGTCAGTTGTTTTTCTAAAATCCATCTAATGAACAGTCATCAATGTCATGTCCTGCCTTTTCTGACAACTGCCATCTATACTGGTTTGAGTTACTGCGCCAGTACAATGTGTATTTGTGAAAACTTGCCAACAGCCATCAGATTCTTTGAATCTTCTTCCATCTTCAGTACCAGCTGCCATATATAGGCTACAAAGAACTGAAAATGGCATTAACCCCAAATCAAGTACAACTTCTGTATCAAACAACACTATTAAAATAAAGAACACAAACTGCAATGAAACTACAATTTTTATGAAAGCCTAAAATCAAATAAACAGGAACTTCTTTCACAGATTTTAAGTTTTTCCTTCTGTATGTTTAATTCAAATTTTCTGCAACATACAACACTTGACCAATGCATCAACTTCCTTCTCTGACAACCTTTTTCTGGCAATCTCTTTGTGCATATACCTGTCTTTAACTTTCTATTTGGGTGTTCTTGAATGCCTAACAGAGTGTGCAAAACATACTTCAGCTGCTTTATATTAAGCACACCAAGTGGAGTACCTTTAAATTTCTCACTTATTTTCTTTCTCTCAGTTTTAAGTTTAACCTTCTCTTTCAAATGATCAAGATACATTTGTATATCCTCACAGCTTACACCTACAAGATTGCTGATACTTTCCATGTCTTCTGTGAAAATATCTTCTCTCGATTCCAGTAGGTGCTTAATGCTTCTGGTTGGCCAAAAAGATATCTGGAGTAAGAAAACAATCTTTTGCTTCACCTTCCTGTTCAAGTGACAGAATGGCTGTTAATGTGTCTTGATATGAAAGGTAATGAAAAATCCTGGCAGACGAGACATATCCAAGATTGGTTGTATTTCATATTTCTTAACAGGGAAACCTCTCCAACTATCATCTGTTCTGTATGTTGCAAAAGCATAATGCATTTGAGTAGATATATTTGGATCATTTGTGTTCATTAAAAGTCGATAAGCATTAATTGCCTTATCTTTTATAAGTCCATATTTTTCACAGAGTTTTCCCCATATTGGCCCACTTGGCTTTATAACAAAATTATTTTCCATTTGACAGGATGCATTCTTACCAAGAAAATTCTTTATTACAGATTCGAAATTTGGGTCAAATACCCAGTCCATTGTTTTAGGTGCAACATATGCATCTATTTTGTCTGATGAAAATGTGTCATCAATTCTTTTTACTGCTTCTTCCTGGGCAGCTTACATATTTTCATAGAATTTGTCTAAATCAAATGTGCCCTGTTCATCATACTCTTTCTCATGAATTCTTTTTGAGGAGATGATTCCACACTGACTTAATGCTTTGTTTTCTGCTGTGTGAAGTCTCTCCACAGAATGATATTTTGAATCTCCTTCAGCCAAGCTCTGCACTTTGAATCTGTCCAAATCGAGCAACCATCTAATAAGCACTGAACAAAAGTGTGTCATTTTATTTCGTGGACATTCATCTCCACCTCCATCAACCATAACAGGCAGCTGAGAGACAAATGAGCCATTATTAAAAAAGTGACTTGTATATTGATCTAAAGACATAATGTACAGGGGTTCATTCATGTGTCTAAATGCAGTCGAGGGTTCAAAATAGTGGATTTTAATTAATGAGGCTCCACCTCCCTGTACACAAGTTTTAGTAACGCCAACAGAACCTATGCGAGAAATGACACGTTCTTCTTGCAGCTGCAACACTTTAACAAACTGATATGTTGCAATTGATAAAGTTTTTTCCGAACTTTCTTCAACAGTCATGATCATAATGGCTTATTCGCTTCCAAGATTTTGATGGACGCTAAACAACCTCTACATCTGTATGAACTAAGGCCTTATCATCTCTTGCTAAAACACATCCTTTGTTACTAAATTCTGTTAAAGATAACTGTAATGCATGCATAGCATAGCAACTGTTTATAGAGTATCCACCTTTGTCTCGAGTTGATCTATGAAGTGAAATTTCTGGGTTCACAGCCTTACCTTCATGATGCCTTTTTGCTTGGAATGTTTTGGATCGAAAGTTTTGCGTGTATGTGTAAGCAGCAGACAAAGATATAGGTATTCCAAAAACTTGTTGTAACAGAGAATCAGCCCGTGGCATGTCCAGCCATGACTTTTTGTTTACAAACAGTGTTTCGCAAATTAGACATGGATGTGTTTGTAATCCCTGGCCTGCACTATCAAATAATGAGAGCAAACAAGTTGCTAACATTGGATATTTTTCTGCCAGCATTTGTCTACCAGAACCTTCTTCATGAACCAATATCTCTTTCTTTCTCCTTTTGCTTTCATAGTTTGTTTTGCATGTTTGTTTAGTTTCGGTCCATTTCTCCAAGCTGTTAGACATTTCAACTTCATTGCGTTTAATGCCATGCTTTTCAAAGACCACTCCACCTACTTTATGTTTATTCAAGTAAGTTCTGCTAGTCAATTTTGTAAGGATAAGCCTTAAGAGTTTTCTGTCTTTTTTCTGTTGTTGCAAAACTTAAGGCTGGAACAATTAAATCATTTTGATGCAATTTCTTCCTTTACTATCTGATCATGGTCAGGCCACCTTAAATTATCAATCAGTTTACTCCATTCAACACCCTGTAATCTTTTAGTCAAATAAGCCACTGGTCCATATTTACCTGCTGTATACACTAGAATGACAGGCAAGTTGTCAAGCATAAAATCTCGAGCAACATTGCTCTTGTAGTCTAAAATGGGACCCTTTACTCTTACTTCATTATATTCATGTTTACTAGTTTCATTGTATATAGACCATGCATGTTTCAATTGCACGCAAACATCATGTTCAATGGCATCGGCAACAAAAAGTAGCCCTGTAGCTCTAATCCTAGATGTAAGGTGATTTTTGATGTTATTCACAGTATCTTTTAGATTGTTCACTGCTTCGTCCCAAGATAAATTACAAGCATTACTGTCATACCACATACTGTTTTTGCTTGCCATATTTCTCCTATAATCTCTCTGTACATTTAAATTTTTCATTTGTCGCTTTGATTTCAGAATATCTGCGTCAGTATAGCACAAAGAGGACAAACTTGAAGTTGATTTATTTAGTTTTTTGAAATTAGGACAGTTGCTTCCCCCTCATGTGGATCACACCGAACCATTCTACTATATTCACTTTAAAGAAATTTTGCAAATTTGTCATCTTGACAGCAAAGGACTGCTGCACCATTTCCTTGATAGATAGCCTCATGAAATGGAATGTCCCTCTGGTAATGTATGTGTGAGTTAAAAACCATCTGCCTTTGGTTTTTAATCAAAACCACAAATGTATGGCTTGGCTTGAGGTTAATAATAATTGCCTTCTTTGACTCTTCAGAAAGGCAACTCTGAAAAACATCATAAAGAATGGATTTGTCTATTCCAGCATTTGCACCCCACCACACTTCCTTTTCTATGTAATATTGACCAGTCACGCCCAAGATCTTACTGGCTTCAGACAGTAATGATGGTCCCAATTTGTTAGAATGCCATGTGTGACAAACATTTTGCACACAATTCAAATAAACATTCAGACAGCCTGGTAAGTCATCTGCATTTAAAGTGAGGCTGCCCTCAAAATGTTACTGCTGTGCACAGGGATATAGCCATGCATGCACTAGAGCCTTCTTCAATGCTGAAACTGCCACAATTGAACTGAGACATTGCAGACATAAGTGTATCTATCACCATGTTTGTGTTGAAATAGAGAGATTGTGGTTGCTTTGTTAGCACTGCAATGATATCTGCATCAGTTTGTTCTATCATCCACCCACTTCTTGATGTAGATACTTCAGTGTTTTCTACTGTCCCCCCACTTCTTGATGTAGTTATTTCAGTACTATCTTCAATAATCCCCCCACTTCTCAATGTAAGTACTTCAGTGTTGTCTTCTATCATCCCTTGACTTCTTGATGTAGGTACTTCAGTGTTGTCTTCAACTGTCCCCTCACTTCTTGATGTAGTTACTTCAGTACTATCTTCTATCATCCCCCCACTGCTCAATGTAGGTACTTCAGTGTTGTCTTCTATGATCCCCTCAATGCTCAGTTAATAATCTGTACTTACTGCCCAATGTTTACCACTATTGTCTCATATGATAAATATATCCAGAATAACTGTAATGGGAGAAGTACAGCATCCCTTAAAATCTGGTGATATCAACCTCACATTATAAATTGCCGCAATCATGCAATTTTACCTATGTTTGCTCTGAAATTGCAATTAACTAAACCTTGTATAAAATTTTTAAATGGTTGCTAAGCTTTTGTGATTCACAGTATATTAATGATGTGAAAATTATCTGATCCATTGTTATATGATTGAATACATAACTGCATGTCACATAAGTGAATGATAAAAACTGCATATACTGAACGAGTGAAGTGTCTTGACATTGACCCTAACAGATACCAGTAATTTGTCACTAACTGCAAAAATAATAATAAACACTTCCGCAAAAATGGAAACTAAAAGAGATTCTTTTTTATAATGCTCAGTTAAGATGGTCAGAAATTTTGAGTAATACCAATTTGCCCTGAATATGATAATAAATAATATCAAGAAAGAAATGTATTTCCTGTAGTCTAATTCAAAAGTTATTATTCGTAGAAACAGTTCTGACGTCCAAGCAAGTTCTGGTGACTATATCCGGTGGGGTCTGCTCTTAGTCCGATAAATGAGCCCCCCAACATATATTGATGGACGCTCTGATGTCACCTGTTTTATTAAAACGCACAATTGCTGCATACAAATTTGTCCAGAACACGCCAGCGTATAGTTCAGACACTTACCAGTACATAGTAACAAGCGCATGTAGCCATGACGTTCGAAATGGCCTCATGACACATGGTTGTGTTATTCCACGTGTATTTACAAGTCGTCAAACACAGGAATGGATAATAATAATATTTACATATCGCCAAGAGACGCGAGAAATACCGGTAAGTGTCTTAAATGTACACCGATGTGTTGCGGATAGAGCTACATCAGACCAAATGTGAAATGGAACTGAAGGACTGAATTCCAACATAGCAAACCTCTAAATTTCTGGATATATTCTTCTTGGATTCCACATTTCTGAAGAAAACTCGAAAGTTCGTCAATTCCCAATCGTCTAACACTTTCTTCGGCCATGCTGACCAAACACACTGTACAATAATGACTGACTGACTCGAATACGGGATACACAAATACCATGGGATAACTCAAGACGAATAAAATCAAAAAACCGGTTAGAGTTTTCTCCCCTGTACGTTGATTTTGCCGCGATTTAGACCGCAAAGACAGGGGTTAGATGTGATTTAAGTATTATATATTCACTTTTTCTGACACCCCTACATGTGATTTCTGATTTTATTAACACAACCCACACCTGAAGTAATTTTTTAAACCAACCCTCCATTATCAGAATCGAAATGGTCTCAAACATAACCTCCTACATATATTTTTTTAAAGTGTCGTCCCGGGGGGGGGGGGGGGGATATATATGTTTTACTAGAACAGCCCTAACATCTATTGACTTTCTATATACATGTTTGGTGGATGTGTTGTTTGTTTTAAAAAAGATCCCCTCTATGCTGTTTGCAACTTTAGTTTGTTTATTCTTTAATTTTCTGATATAAATTATGGAAAAAACCTCCCTATAAAGGACTGACAAGGGATAGAATAAATTTGCCCCTTTACAGTCAGGTGTCCTTAATATCAAGGAACCACACTGAAGGTATTGGCATTTATAACTGCACATGAACATAAGATGCATATCATTTTCCCTTACAACAATTAATGATTAATTAATTGAGGTTTACTTTTACAAAGATGGTTATGCATTCAGTTACAGTCAAAAGTAAACAGAGGAATAGATGTACTGTAACAAACTTATATGACAAAATTCAGTCATCACGTAGACCATCTACACTGTCTTCTACATCCAGTTGAAATTACCTTATCACAATGATAATTAAATTTTTGTGGCTGTTTTATTTCCAAAGGTCATCATCATAACAATTCTGAAATTGTTTACAAGTTACTATCTTGAAAAGTTAAATATTTCTTTTGCTCTTTTGACAATTTTAAATATCTTTATTGATCAATCATTCAAAGTCAAGCACTGTATAAAATTTCTCTGATTCTGAAGTTTAAAACACATTTTTATTTCTAGATGGCTAATTTCAAATTGTTTCTAAAAAACTTACAACTGGATAAACATCTTATTGGGTTCCCCTGTAGTCTTACTTCCATCTGCCAGTTACCCACAATTCTGTACACTTCCTCTGGGTCAGTGAAGGTGAACTTTTTGACTTGTAGACTAACAAGCTTCTGCCACTGTTCTAGGAATTGAAACACATCCTTCTTGGATATATCTAAATTCTGTAAATGAAACCAGATTTGTATTTGTAAAAGGCATTACAAGTACTGACTGCTGTACTGTCAAAAGAAATTTGTATTTCCACCAATGGGACTGTTACAAACATTGGGCAAATGAAAAGCTTGAAGCAGTGTCCAACTTTTTCAACTGATATTAGGAATACCAAATTAACAGGAATGACCTCTCCTAATCCCAAAAAGTATTACACAAAATACTGTACAGTGATGATAAATAAATCACTGCAAAAATAAACACCAAAGAAACATGCAATTTTTTAACAAGCCAAACATATTATCAGAGAGAAATTATCAACAATTACTACAGTAAAACTTGACTTAAAAGATCGCTGTTGTAGGAAACCACCTATCAAGTAAGACCCAATTCTTAACGACCATGTTGATGTCATTACATAATGTAATGATTTCTAGTGAGACCACCTGACTCAAGAAACCACTTGTTTGTTGGCAGAGGGAACTGTCTCCCCAGACATGTTGAATCCTGATAATACAACATGATGCTGCTGTTACAATAATCTGTATTTTAACATTTAGCAGGAGGAAATCTGTCTCCACATGTACAGATGATGATTTTCAATGTTAAACACAAGATGAAAATCTCTATACAAATTTGATTTATAGAATCTTCAGCAAACCTGATACATGTCTTTCAGCATCGTAACAGCCTCTTGTGCAACAGAGGGAAGCTGACTCTCATCCAGTGTGTCTAGGCAAAGAGGCTGCCCATTCAATGTACTGTGGGCATGATGCATTAATCTGAAGAAAAAAAAGGACAGATATTAAAACCATTTAATATTACAGATCCTGAAATGGACAAGTTTAATGAATCTGCATTCAATTCACATCTGCATTTCATCTGCATTCCATTCACATCTGTATTTCATTTGCATTCCATTCACATCTGTATTTCATTTGCATTCCATTCACATCTGCATTTCATTTGCATTCCATTCACATCTGCATTTCATTGGCATTCCATTCACATCTGCATTTCATCTATGATCTCATTTTTGACCAGAGTCTCAGCTATTGTGTTTATTGTGTCCATCCATATTTTCTTTCATTTGTGCTAATATAGAACTAAATGCAAATGCATTTAAAGAGGTCTAGTTATCCATTTTCCAGTTTTATAGGAAAAAAAACTATTACTTTTATATCATCTTACTAACAGTTTGCTTTAATGAAATACCAAATAAATAAAACACAAAGCATTAAATATAAACACAAATGCATAAAGTGTATAATTATTTCTGTATTGGACAGCAAATTTTTAGTTTTTATTTCACTTCACTCAAAGATTGTACACTGCCAAATACATCAAATGGATGGAAGTTGTTTTTCTACATCTGTGTCAACAAGAACAATGTCACAGCCTGAAAGGGTTGCAAAGCTATCAGTCACTATAAAGAATCAGATCCTGGATCATCGTGCAAAATGGCTTTCAACCTGAACCAGTAGAAGCAACATAAAATAAAAAATTTTCAGATCCCTTTATAACATGCATTCACACTTCAGTTTACTGTCATTTATCATGCATCGTTCTGTTAAATCCACAGGTTGCACACAGTATGTGGGTTTTTTGATAAAATGAACAAAAATGAAGGAAGTTCTAATATTGAATTTGAGAAAGTAAGTCTTTACTCGAAAAGATCTGTTATACTAATCAGAAAACTTCAAACCATAGAAGTCCATTTTCTAAGTCTCTGTCTATAACAGTGCAATATTAGATACACAACACTGTAAATACACAGATCTGATTGATCACATGTACATAATTCCCACTTAGTCCAATATGTTTCCAAAACCTGTGTGTTGATGAATCTATCATCTTTGACATATATACTACTGGAAATACAGAGACAGGAATGATCACATGTACATAATTCCAACTAGTGATGGACGGGTACCCAGCTCAACCAGGTCTGCACTACCTGGAAATATCCAGCCTGGCCAGGTTTTAAGATAAAAATTTCGTCTTGCCAGGTCAGGTTCCCTCCACCAGGAATAATACAATTTTATTATAAAAACAACCTTTTATGGTTTATAAGAATGGGGGTGAGAGAGGGGTGGGTGGAGGTGAGGGAACTGGACAAAAAGGGAGTGGAAAAACCTGACCCAGTAAAAACAAACATCGCAGAGTGCCCGGACCCCATACCCAGCAAAATATCCATTTCTATTTCCACCAGTCCTATAGAAATGTTCCACATCTGTGTGATGATGTATCCATTTTATTTGACTTACTACAGTAAATAACAAGATTCGAATGATCACATATACAGAATTTCAACCGAGTCCGATAGAAATGTTCCGCTTGCGTTTGATGTATCAACTGTATCTGATTGCAAAACTTTTTTCACAAAACTTTTTTCACAAAACTTTAAGATAAAACTGGAATTTTGATGCCACCATCATTGCTGGAAAAGTGATATTTATATCTTACCTTGTTCCTGGCTTTTTGCAGGGGAGATAAAAATATGAGTATCATGAAGAGAGTGACACTACTGGCCAAAAATAATTTCTCCTTCTGAACCGCAGAGCGTTGAAACCAACTTTGACATTCTTCAGTGTTATCAAGATTTTCAAAATAGCTGCTGTGTTGTCCATATTGGATGTAAGATCAGTGCCATTTTCATTTATGATGAACTACACACCATAAGAAGTCTTCTGATGAAAACCAGATAATTACATGACCATACCAATAGGAATAATAGCGATAACAAGATTTTCAAGATGGCTGCTATGATGACTATACTGGAAGGCAGATCAGCATAATTTTCATTAAACAACCAAACATCATAAACATTCATCCGGCAAAAAAACCCACTATACCAATATGACTTTCTGTTCAGGAGGAGTAGCAATAACAAGATTTCAAGATTACTGCTGTGGTGGCCATACTGGATATCAGATCAGCATCTATTTTTACTTTGGACCAATTAGACACGGTAGGAAGTCATTTAGTGAAAACCCCATGGTGATATAACATCAATTCAGATGGAGTAATGATAACTATCTCGATTTTTTTAATAAAAATTACTGCTGTGGCAGCCATATTGAACACCCATGTGGCAACATTTTCATTTAGAGATCAGCTCAATGCACAGTGATGCACCTGAAATTAGCTGGACAGTGAGAGCTCCCCTTTTGGCTTTTAAAGTGTGTGTGTGCATGCGTGCATGTGTGTATGCATGCATCAAGAAATTTTAGGATATAAAACTTATTCTTCATATGTGTTTTTACTTTTTCCCTTCCATGTATCCAGTTTCCTATGAATCTGAAATCATTATATCAACCACCATGTAGTTGTATTAACTTAATTCTGTTGATATCTGCAGAAGTTAATCTCTTTCTGACTGAATGTAAGTCTGTACAGACAAACCCTTCTCACAATCTGCAGCTTAGAAAGGCATTTACATGGCTAGCTTTTCTTGATTAACATGACCATGATCTCTGAAATTCTGACTCAATCCTGAGAAACTTAAATTATTTCCATTTGACCTGATGTCTCCAGAGATGAATTTCATAGTACAAACTGTCTCCAACTTATCCATGACATGTTCAGTATCCTGACTCAGACCAGAAGTCGCTGCAGAGGGAACTTTCAAGCAATTAACTTATACTGGTCATTGTATAGAACAAAACCAAATGGACTTCTAGGCATGCACATAAAGGCAGTGTTAAAGATGCATAAAAAAGGCCGCCTTACACAAAAATATTCCTGGTGATCAAGACTAAAGCAGCCGACCTTATCCTAAGCAAAACACAGACTTTGTTTAGATTATTTGTGCATAGTAGCTTTCTGTTTGCAGGAGTTCAAGTTTCATTGCATGCATTCTCACACATAATTTTAAATCACACAACAGAATGTTAATTTTACATGATCAGTGCTGCCTGACATCATCTGATTCAACGGATATCATAAGACTTCTTATGAAAACAACATGTCAATATGACTTTCTGTTCTGAAAAAGCAGTACAACAAGATTTCAACATGGCTGCTGTATTGGTCACACTGGATATGCAAGCAGTACATGTTTATAACCAACCAGACATCACAGGAAATATTCTAGCAAAAACCTCATGTTTACATGATCTACCAATCTGATGAAGAAGCAATAACAATATTTTCGAGACAGCCATTGTGGTGGCCATGCTGTATGTCCAAGTGGCACCATTTCATGTGGGACCAAGCAGACCATGGCATGAATATAAAACGTTTCAGGGTAATCCTTCAAATACTTCAGAAGGTGATAACAAGTTATAACAAACAAATGCTCATGGACAGAGTCAAATGCTACCTCATAGGTTCTACTGGTCAATAACTAGTAGAGCTCAAAATGGGATAACATATAAACCACCTGAATGAATCACAGAGGGCCTTAAATGTTGTGGAATCCTTGATTCTGAATTTTCCATCCTTCCCTTTTTTACCAACACCTCCAACAGACTGGCCCCTACAAGCTTCCAGAAACCCTCTCAAACCTGAAACACAAACTATACTGTCAGTAATCCTTAACCAACAATTACATTTTAAGAGAAAAACCAGAGTGTAATCAACAATCGAATTGTAAATACTGTTAAACCTTATACATGCATATATATGGGGACATGGGGAGTCAAGTGGTCTAAGCTGCTAGCCTGTACAGATCACTGACATCTCACCTGTCTGTGTGGGTTTGAGTGTCAAGCTTGGCCCATGTGGGTATGTGAAAAAGCTTGCCAGTAGCTTCCGATGGGTCCGTGGTTCTTCCTCCACCGGGTATGTTGGCTATCAAGTAAAGCTATCATGTGCTGAAAAATGGTGTAATAAACACAGCAACATATATGCATACATACTGTGACAAGGCATACAAGATATAAAACAATAAAAAAAGACCATTCTTTTCAGTGATATCAAAGTTGAGGTACCATGATGAGCTGATAAATCTTGAGATTAGATTAATGTTGCTTTGTATTATAATCTTTTTTTTAAAAAAAAAAAATGTTCTTAAAATCTGCTTCAGACATTATTATCTTCTCCATGCCTAAGAAGCCAGATTTTGCTAGGTGAAAATCATAGGCAATGAATAACCCTAGAGTGAAAGCACATAATACAAGCCGAGTTCATGCATCAATAATTACCTAGATTAGACAATACAGCCTAGATATAGAATGAAAAGCAAGCTGCATGCTGTCCACTCATCTAATCATTATACTCACTCATATGAACAATGTATGGTTAACCTACTGAGACTAGTACAAACCTATTACAGGCATCAATAATTACCTTGATCAGACAATGAAATGAAAAGCATGCAGCATGCAGTCAACTCATTTAATCACTATACTCATTCATACCTACAATACCCAGGTAACCTACGGGGGGTAACTTATCAGGATGAACAAAGTATAGTAATAAATATGGAAAGTTTAATATTCAGTAAACCTATCTATTCCTATTTCCAACTGCACTGGTCAGAAATGGTCTCTGAATAGGCAAGGATATAATATATAGCATGAAAGAGCCTATGAGCACAACACAAATACTCAACCCATGTTATTAAGGCGTAAACTGTAGGTCATATGACCTCTTTTGTGTGTAGTACTAACACAGATACATACAATAACTCGTGTGTGAGTGTCCACCAACATCAACTGCAGTACAGGCAAGGGTGCAAGATACAGATGGTGATTCCAATTCTGGCTGGGAGTTTTGGGGTGCTAGCAGGTTATAATTACCTACTTTTGTGGTGAGGGAGAACTTATCAAAATGCATCCTGTCACCAAAGAGATGCATAAAACCATCAAAGTTTTGATGATTCTAACATGAACAGAGCTTCAGTACTGACTTAAAAACTTTGTGATAGGTGCATACACTTACCAAACGGGATGATTCCAGGTACAACAATATGTAAAGTGTACAAAATACTTCAGCTAAATGCAAACACTTAACAGCTTAAACACAACTAATGTTCATGGACAAGGTTATGCCCTGAAAATAGTCTTCATTTCTTATTAAAAGTGTGCTTTAATGAAATAGCACATAAATACAATGCAAAAGACAGCAATGAATTTAAGATAAAATATAATCATTTTGCATTGTGCTCTCCATTTTTTAAAAAATGCATTCATTAAATTTGAGTTTATTCTGCATTTCATTTTGTTTGAGTTCATTCTGTATTTAATTAGAATTCCATTTGTCTCACTTTCAAAATTGCCTGTTTCTGGGTCTGAACAACAAAGTATGGTAAATGGTATCATATATGCCTTACACGTGGTAAAAAGTATTATTAAACTTCTTTTATATAAAACCTTCTTCCACTGGACATATAATCAGGTACTCATGAATCTAGTACCACTTAACTACTGTACCATGTCACTGTTGCTAAGCAATACTGCCAAGCAATACTAAATAAAACAACCATTTAATTGTCCAATGACAACATCAGGCATTTTGATGTCATGGGCATTGGCAGGGCAGTCTATATTTTCCCTGTAACAATTCTTTATTTTGAATTTCATAGTTAATTAATTTTTAAAAAATTGTAGAACCTTGACTGAGGTACTATGAAATATAAGAAACAGAACTCATTTTTTTGCAGAAACCATTTTTTCTTTGTGACCCTTTGACCTTTTGACCACAAAATGAATAGTTGTCTTTCTTGTCTCAAATGCAAGCCATGCACAAAATCTGATATAAGTACGTGATAGAGAACTGCAGATATTATGCAGAAAACATTTTACTTCTTTGAGTCAATGTGACCTTCTTCAAGCTGGCCACTGTGGCAACAATATTAAGCCCAGATCAGCACCATTTTCATTTAGGCATAAGTAGATATCATAAGAAGTCAATATGACTTCCGTTCAGGAGAAGTAGCAATAAAAAGATATTCTAGATGACTGCTGTAGTGGCCATATTGGACATCAGATTGGCAGCATTTTCTTTTCAGACCTACAAGACATCATAAGAAGTCTTTCAGAGAAAAGCAAATATTTTTAAGCAAATTATGTGTCTCTAATATTACTTGCCTAATCAAATTATATTACGATAACTTTCTGTTACCTCAGAATCCAGTCCTCCCATTAAGACCAAAAACATCTTTCTATGAATTATATACATGAAGGGAAACAACTCTTATGTGTTAACTCCCTTTAGATGGCCACCATTATAGCTCTATGTACCAGTTTTTATTTTTTTTTTTATTTCAGTGACACCTTAATGGGTGCTCACACTGCTGGGAAGGGCGGGAGGAATTATTTGCAATGTGATCAGGAAAGAATTATAGGAGAAACAATTTACTAAAAATTTTCTTTCTCCATTAAATACATTAACTGATCACATTACATTAGGAGAATAGATAAGAGGTAGAAGAAATGCTGAGTATCCTATTTCTATATATGTCACCCAGAAGGAGTATGATTGCTCTACCAAAAGGATGAACTTCTCCCAATTAAGTTTAGCACAACAAGGGATTAATTTGTTTATACATGTGCGCAGGAAATCCCTGTGGGATTCCACACTGGATTATTATCTCATCAACAAAAGTTTCCCAGACACATCCAGCAAAAGTGCCAAAATCATGGGTCAAAGGTTGTACTTTCATGAATGGGGAGTAGCCACTATCAATGCAGGTACCACTAAACCAAAGAGATTCAGGTCTCTCCTTAGTTAGGTCATTTTATGCAAATGGAAGTTAAAGAAGGCAGATTGGGAGTGCCAGTCACCTGATTTCAGTATGTCCCAAATTGAGGCACAAGTTCAAGACAAGGCTCATAGAAGTCACTTGTATTCCATGAGCTGAAATGTTTGTTAGTGTACCTGATGTTGTGAGAGTTAATAGTATATTGATTTAATAACTTCCATCAGCCATGTGGCCGGTTCTTGTGGGATTGCGTCTTGCATTCTTGCCTTCAGCAGTAGGAATAGTCATTTACAATTGATGCGGATATTGTCTGTGCATCACAGGTAACATCTGAGGGTACAAAAGGTTTGCTTCTCTGGACATATCAATCAAGAATAGGGAGTAAATAGTTACTGCTGGCTGAGTAGTGAATGCAAGCTATTTACCAGGTTGTGTCACTGGAATGACTGAACCATCAGAATGGATCTATATGTTGCTTGTATCCATGGGTATCGTATGTAGCTCACTCACTGCATGTTGATGTTGGTGTTATCATATATTTCAAGTCATGTATGACAGCTGCTTCACTGGGGGAGAGGGAAGACAGTGACTGAAACTAGAGTTTAGCCATATCAAAACCCAAGCAAGATTCCAATGGAGAATAACATGAGCGAGCATGGTCTGGTTATGTCAAAATTGGACTGCAAGTCAGGGATTACTTTTTTGTGACCAAATTTATTCCTTCCATGAAGTCTGAATGTGTCTGACATCATGGAACAGTATCCCCTGATTGTGATAGGGGCTAACTTCTTATGTTCAAGAGAAAGTGAAAGAAATTTCATGGTGAGTATGGAGTGGTGTGATGTCATTGGTGTGACACGAGTCACTGACAACACCAGATTTCCACTTGTATGTCCTCAAAGCGGAGGATCTTCAGCTGTTATGATCCTCTCCACAACTGAAGCTTCAAACTCCTTTTTTGTCAAGATGTACCTGAAAGGAGCCAGGAGTGAAGACGTTCTCTGATCATTAATGGAATAAGGGCAATCTCGAACGCTTGAGCAGAGTGGAGATTGCTATGACTTGTCTAGGTACATCTGTCACTAAATCAAGCCGATAGTTGATCTAGGATGTTTCATTTTAGTGGGGCAATCTGAGCTTTTGCAGTCTGAGCCCCTTAATTTTGAATTATCTTCATAATCAAAACTGACGGTGCAAGGGTGTTTGCCCACATTATCTCTCAACTGAACAATAGAGCATGTGTGGCCCATTGGGTTGGGGAAAAATGAAAGAAATGTCAAGCATCAGATGGACAACTCTGTATGAAGCAGTTGCCCTCCATTCATAAAAAGTCATCAGAACATGGATATGCTCAAGAATCTGTTGGAAATGAATACTACCTGATACTGGAAGAACCCATGAAGATGTTCCCCTACTGTGAGGCAAAGGTCTGGTGATTGCTCCCCCCATGCAGCATTTTACATAACAACTGAAATGTCTGATATTATCAGGACCATGTTCCATGGATATGTTCAACCCATGTGTGGAAGGCATTGAGACTAGCTTTCATTTCTAAAAGGTTGATATAAAAGAGTCTCCTCCTAAAGAATCCACATGCCACTGACAACTGCAGGTCCAGTAGTAATCTGACATAGTAAAAGATCCACCCCCACAGTGAGTAAGCTGACAGGTCCAGTAGTAATCTGACATAGTAAAAGATCCACCCCCACAGTAAGTAAGCTGACAGGTCCAGTAGTAATCTGACATAGTAAAAGATCCACCACCCCCACAGTGAGTAAGCTGACAGGTCCAGTAGTAATCTGACATAGTAAAAGATCCACCCCCACAGTAAGTAAGCTGACAGGTCCAGTAGTAATCTGACATAGTAAAAGATCCACCCCCACAGTGAGTATGCTCAGGATCTGTAAGAAACTTCTGAGCATAACAATGTCTTGTTTGATGCTTTCTCCAATGCCAAGTTATTATTTTGTTAAGAGTTCCATATTTACATGGAAAAATGTTGTGAAGGAATAAGGTCAGACATCTCTACATTGATTGTAAACCCTGAACTGTGAATGATGAGAGTAAGATTGTTCATGCTCTGAACCTAAAAAAAACCAAAAAAAAAACATACTAACCAAATGTTTCTGCAGTGTCATCCAGGAACATCCACCTTCTTGCTTTAGAATAAGCTGAACTGGGATATGACTTGGTGTAATGTCTCCTTGAAGGTACAACTCAAGTGTCTTGGTTGATGCCTTCACTGATGCATCAACAATTTGTTCAATACATTTGGGAGAAAGACATCAAGTTGAAGTGCTAAGGGTTCCACACACATATGGACCAAAATATTGAAAAGGAACAAAGTCTGACTTCTCAAAAATGATTATTCACCACACAGTGAGGTACACAACATTGTTCATGTCGTGAACCAAAAACCAAACTTACCAAATATTTTTGTGGTGTGTCACACAGGAACATTGCCATCTTTGCGCCTGATGTCCTGAACTCTTAGTGAAGGGATATGAGCTTAGACTGGGGCCAAATGAATTGATATATGGAAGTATGTGTTGGACATTTCAAGAATCATCACATTCTTGTTGCATCTCTATTGCAGGTCTCAATTGTTGGACTTTGTCACCAGAAATGTTCTGGAGTAGAAGCCCTTTGTGTGGTTTATGCACTATCTACACTGCCCCTAACAAGCAGAAAAACTAGGCTTTCTTGTGTAAAAACAACCCTTTATAGAATCACTTTGGAGTTCCTTCATCTTGGCAGGGCACCAAAAGAGCAGGTGTACAGATCACCCATCATTTTGTGAGAACGGTTGGTTCAAATCAGATGAAAAGGAAGTAGTCTGGCACCTCAGGTGGGTCACCAGAGGGTATGGGTAATGGTGTATCACTGAGGATTGATGGAAAGCCTGGGGAAAGAGAAACTGTGCAAATTCTCTGGTGACAATCACCTCCTCTCATGTGCATTCTCTAACAGGGTTGTGCTGAGATAGTAGATTGCACTGAAGGCTAAAGGGCAACTCTTGTGGCACTTGCTTTCTTACCTCCTCAATTCAAACATTAAAAGAAGTGAAGAACCAAAAGAGTGAGTGCACACAGGAAAATTGCAATGGTTGTTAGCAGCATTTTCAGCTAGATGAAAAACAAATTGTCAGATGCATAAAGCCAAGTAGGGAAGAAGTCGACACAATGTTCCTGACTTTAAAGTGGCATTAAAGATTTGTCTGTGCACTTCATCAACATCTAAACAAGGTACCTGTGGGAAAAATGTATCTGTATGTGACTTTTACCAGTGGAGTGAGAAAGTTGCATGCCTATGACTCACCATAAAGAAGCTCTTGCATGATCAAGATTGCAAATGCTCAAAGAGATACCTTGTAATTTTTGCAATCTTCATAAACTGTGACAGATTCTTAATGAAGAAATGTCATCATCATCATCTACATCTACCAAGGCATTGACCTTGCAGGTAGAATTGATTGAAGGAGGAGGATGGCATTCCGACAGAGACCAAATCCTACAGATTTCCTCTACCATTAAGTTCCATCCCGTCCATTGTCAGATTGGCATATTCTGGCATTTCTGTTTCAACACCTTCATCAATGGGAAAAGAGGATGAAGTATCATCAGCATTTTGCCCCAATTTTTGGGGGTGGGTGGGTGGGTGGAGCCATCAGTAGTGATCACAAATTCGAATGCCAGTCCAGTTTGACTGGTTTGGCTTGGTCAGACAGCTTCATAAGTAATGCCAGTTCACTATGAATTTCATAGGAATGGTTGGTCTGGATCACTGGTTGGCCAGCCAGCCACCAGTTAGAGATTACAGACACCTGATTACTGAAACAGTACATAGCTCATTCATACAGCTAGACCAGTTGGTCACAGTCAGAATGGCATACCAAAAAGACGATATACAAATTGCTGTCTGGCCAGCTGGTGCAGATCGTCTTTCCATACTGTATTGGTCAAATTGTAAATTTTCCCGTCTGGCTTATTTTCTTAATATTTTCATGCATGGACATGGTAATAGATTGCAAGCCTTCATACCTCATGGGCACTGCCATATTTGTTTCTGAGCCATCAAGCCTTATTGGCATGGTTCTAGGCTTATCCCCAGCGGGATTACAATATATAATTGCCATTTCTGTTTATTAACATATCAATAACAAAGTCTTTTGAAATCATCATGCTCATATGTGATTTAAAGGCTTGACTGAAATCTCATGTGCTTTCTACTGTATCCACAGAGAGAGTATATTCTGGCATTATTTATGTCTTCACGGGGTTTGGAAAGTGCATCTCAACATCAATCACAAGACTAAACAATTCTGTATCCACAGAGAGAGTATATTCTGGCATTACTTTTGTCTTCATGCAGTGTGGAGAGTGCATCTTGACATCACCCATGAAACTAATCAATGATTCTACTGTATTCACATATACTGTATTTTGTGGTGCTATTCCATCTCATGGAAGGTGAAGAGGGCATCTCGACATCACCCAAAGACTAATCAACAATTCTACTGTATTTACGGATGTTCTGGTGCTGTTTCAGCATCTACAAGAGGAGTAGAGACAAAAACGAATGGTATGAAAACTGCAAAATTATTAATAAATTCACCAGATTTTACAAAAATGTTGTATGCACCATATCAAACAACACTTTTACTTCCTGTACTACTACAAAGGAGATATGGATGATTAAATTTCAGTTATAAAATTTATGCTATTGAACTGAATTTGTCTGGAGGATATCTTATTATATGGCAGTGAAAGTAATAACTGGCACATCTGAGTATAACAGTGGCAACCTAGAGGGTAGAAGGGGGTGTAAACTTGTAAGAGTTTCTTCCCCTTGTCTATATAATCAAGAGAGAGAGAGAGAGAAACAGAAAGACATTTTTTTGTCTTTCCAGGAGGACTGTAATTGTAGGTAGCAGAAAGTTATCCAAATGTAACGTAATCAGGTAATGTATTTCCTGGCGAAACTTCATGGTGATATGTAAATGTAGTAGTTATAACAAGAATTCTAACATGGCTGCCATTCTGGTTCTACTGGACGTTAGATCAGCACCATTTTCATTTACAGCCAACTAGACATCATAGAAAGTCTTTAGTGAAAATTCCATGCTGATGTGACCATCTGTCCAGGAAGAGCAGTGATAACAAAATTTTCAAGATAAATGCCACAGCAGCAATACTGGATGTTAGATTAGCACCATTCTCATTAATAGAACCAAGTAGACATCATAGGAAGTCTTTTATTGAAAAACCCCACGATATGACCATCCATACAGGAGAAGAGATAACAAGATTTTCAAGATGGCTAATATGGTGGCCATACAGGGTGTGCAAGAAGACCATTTTCATCTAGGACCAACTAGACCATGGAATGAATGTGCGTGTAAAGTTTCATGGCAATCCTCTAAGTAGTAGCAATAAAAAATTTGTGCTAATGGATGGATGGATGATAAACAACAGATAAAGGACAACAAACCATCCCATAAGCTCTCCTGGCCTATAACCGGTAGATCTAAAAAATCCATCAAAAACTTAAGAAAAAATTTTTTAACTTATTATTTGTTTATTATTCAAAGCAAAGTTTTCATGTATGTCCCACCAGTGAGTGAAATGACCTAAATGCAAACCCTCAACCAAAGTGTGATGGACAGACAAGTGAAACTCTATATGCCTCTACCACTATGACAGTGACACCATGACGGTGACACATATCTCTAAATATATTTATGGAACACAGGCACATCACATGCCCACAGTGCCTGAAATGACATCAATATCTACCTTAACTAGGTGTAATTATTCAATGGACAAACAAGGGTAACACTATACTGCCCTATCATTGTCATGATGGGGCATAAACAAACACATACAAAACCCATTGGGCAATTATGGAGGTGATGATGGTCTTTACTGTGTAATGCAGAAGCTTAACAGAAAACAGTCAACAAAGACTGGCAACCATTGAGCTATTTACAAGCCAGCCTGAGAATACTGAGATATAATTTAACATGACACAAGAGAGATAAAATTATTACTAAAAAATCACCAATTTTGTGGGGTACCAATTTTCATAGATTTTGGTGCTGCCCTGAACCATGAATTTAAAGACACTACAAAAATTTGCCATATATGGTAAGAAAGCCCCCTCCCCCTTTTACTGTGTTTCATTCATAGAGACTAACAAAGCTAGTTGATAAATCAACATTACTTCATTACTCCTGTAATCTGGTCAAACAAGTTAGCTTTTACACGTCTGTTTTATTTTCATCCTATTAAAACAAGAAAGCATTTTATATTGTTTTAATGCACATGTATCTATACAGTCAGGTAGATGTAATTTCCACTCACTGCCCTGAACTGATAAGCAAGGGCAGAGAAAAAAAGAGAGAAAGCACAAGGTATTCAAAGTGATATTACTAAAAATGAAAGAAAGAATAGAAAATAATACTGTAAGTGAAAATTAGATTTAATACTTATTCAAATCGATTTTCATTCAGCTGAAACTGTTTTTGAAAAATAAAAATTGTCATGACAGCCTGTCTCATTTTATCCATGCATGCTTAATTCCAATGAACTACATCACTGTAAAATATTAAATGTATTGCTTGAGGCACAATTACTAATGAAACACTAAATCCACTAATTACAGCAAAGTATTGATGCCTACACTTCACTGATTTTGGGACAAAACTACTTAATCAACATCGTGTCAATGAAGTCAGCTGCTACACACAGATGTTTGTCGGGTAAATATTCCTGAAATTGTTGAATTAAACAAGTCCAGGATTCTCAAAGCCATGGATAATTGTGTCCTATCTTTCCACGTTATTGTGTAAGCCACAATTATCCATTCAACATCTATCATCCTCATGGAAGATGTTTTAAATAAAGTCTAATGGATGAGGTTGGTTCAAACTTTGTCATTCAATTTAGTTAGCATCTTTGCACTTTGGTGGGTTCTGAACACATCAGCTGTTGACACTGCTTGCTGACTGAATTGAGCATGGTGCAGCTGGTTACATGTTTAGTTCACATATGGATTGAAATTATCCAAACCAATAGGGATCTAAGTTGATATTTACCAATCTTATTACACTGTGTTAACACCAAGGCCGTCATAAAGTAATTGATAGTGCAACTTTATGGACAGTATCATAAGGAAGAAATCATTCACAAACTTTAAAAACCGATTAGTAGCTTAGTGTTGTTGGCTGCATTGGCTCTTTTGATGCTGATTGCATTTATCTTGAAAGGTGTTTGATTTGTGCTCATAAAGGTCGTAGTATTGTTCTACCCAATGAAGCGACTGTTGTTTGTTGTCCTCAGTTTTATTTTTTTGTAATCTTTATTTGAGGTATTTGTTGATGTTAATCTACAAAATGAAATACCTACAAATATACAAACTGTGACAGGCAAAATCATGAATGTAAGTACCCAAGAAAATGTCTTATTTTTTTTCAAAGCCACCAAAACCAAGACCTATGAAAATAACAGATACTACAGTAATCTGTATCTACCTAGGAGAACTGAGATTTCCCCAATAAAACAAAATCCTGTAGAATTTACTGAAGAGATGATCATATACAGTGATGCAAAGCCACATGTGTAATTTTAGAATCTGCATACCATGAGGTTCTAAAATTCTTGCCTGACAGAGTTAGTTTAAACAATAAAAGAGATGAATGAGCATAACTCAGTTACCAATCTTTGTGGAGGTAGGGAAATTTTAACCCTTGCAACTAAATGTTCATGACAATGTTTGAGTATACCTCAAGTTTTGCCAACTCCACCAAAATAAAACTAAAATACATTCTATTTTTCTTACCAATGGTCTGAGAGATATTTAGACCTGTCCTTAGTGAGTTCCACTGGGGATCTTCATAAAGAACAGCTTGACGGGGGCAGTAAAGGGCCTCAACATTCCTAGTCTTCCCTTTACATATGTAATGGCAAAAATGATACAGCTCTGTCGCACTGAACCATCCCTACAAAAATACATGCATATGAACTATAATACTGTAACACAACTGTGAATATAATGCAATTTATAATCAGGTAGATGTGAATATTTTCTGGAAGCTAAATCAATTCTATACAGAAAGAATCTTTGATGATACTGTGATATTATGACTTTCTAAGATTTGGTGCCACACACTCATCTAGATGTTTTCAGCTATTATGTGACAAAATTTCTCACGTGTGTTGGAACGGAGATTTTGTGGGGTTTATCATCAGTTTTCAGCACATTACGGCTATACATCTGGTGAAGGAAGGACCTTGGGAAGAACCACCAACCGACAGTAAAAAAAGCTACTGGTAAACTGTCTCACATACCAGTGTTGGTTGAACAGAGATTTGAACTCACACAGAGAGAGGCGAGATGTGTAAGTGATGTGTAAAGTTGAGTACCTTAGACCACTTGGCCATCTTCGGCCCCTGCCTTCGTTATAACACAGTTCCTTTTAAAATGGCAAGTATGGTCATGGATCCAAAGTTCATTAAGTGGCAGTAAAAATCACATGAATCATCTTCTACACAACAGCAGTATACTCTGTGGCTTCCATGGATAGTGTTATAATGATAAGGTAATGTATAAAGTAGATACCGTATATGCTCACTTATAAGTTGAGTTAAACTGCAAACAACAAAGCCCTGTTCTGCTGTAGCATAATGTGTCAGCAGATCAGTGCCTATGTTGTTTGTTCTGATTATTCCTAACAAACTCCACAGACCCAGATCTTCCTGGGCATTATGCAATGGCAGATCTGGGTCTGTGCAGTTTGCAGGTGGACTTGTCTTTTATGCATGTATATACCATAAGCTTTCATAGCAACATAACCTTTTCTTCATGAAGTAAAGAGGAAAGTAGGATCTTCAACTCCTTAACATTTTGAGGACTTTTTAATACTCTGATTTCACCATTTCTCCATGGTACCAATTTTACTTCAAGTTTGCTACAAGCCACATATTTAAATAACCAATGAACAGTAATCCTTCTGCAAAAGCAAGATGACCCTTTCTGGAAACTGTGAGTGTGTGTGTGTGATTTGGATTTTTAACACGGCTTTAATAATTTTTCAGTCATATTGCGACAATGTCTGCAGTGTGACAGTTTACAGTGATGTCTAGCACTGGGGCATCATGCAGCATGATGTCACACCCAGTCACAGTAACCTGACACCGGGCCAACCAGTCCTAGCACTAACCTCTTAACGCTGAGCGCCAGGCGAGGCAGCTGCTTGTACCATTTTTATATGTCTTTGGTATGACTTGGCTGGAATTCGAAACCCGTGACCTCCTGCATCCGAGGAAGACGCCCTAACCACTAGGCCACTGGAGCGGTTTGGAAACTATGATACACATAAAAACAAATAAATTCAAAAAATCCTAATGAAATTATTTTGGATATATTGTTATAGGTTTTATTTTCTATACTCTAAATAATCGTCATCCTGCAACATGCTTTTCACACAGCCTAGTACAGCAAAATATACAGCTATCTATATATTTTTGTTTTTATTTTGTTTGTACCCATAATATTGCAAAAATATCCTTTTTTTAAAAAAAAGTCAAAATATTTTGATATTTAACCAGTGATCATCCTTAAGCATAAACTGTCCTTGGAAATTTCACCCATGTGATTGAGAGTGGGCTAGAGAATGCAGTTAAATGGGGCAAATAGTATGAGGGGTAATGTGGGATAAGGGGGGGGGGATAATGGAAAAGTTTTGAAAAGAGCCAATGTACATCCTTCTTTCATAAAATTAAGAAATTGCAACAATTCTTACAGAACTATATAACAATTCTGTAAAATACAAATGATTCCACTACAGACTGAAAATACATGTCCAAAAAGGTAAAATTATATTATGTCATGAAAATCTAAACACCTCATTAAAATGGCCATGCAAACATGACTGCCAAATTCCATTTGTCAACCTAAAATGGTGTCTATGTCCAAAAAAGCCCAAACATTTTACCAATTTATGGATATTTATCAAGGCATTTAATTTCAGAAATATTGGAACAAATATTAGTAATTTACAGGGAAATCATACAAATGTATAGATTACCATGTGCTAGTATTACCAACTGAATTCCACATTTTTAACAATCTTATCACAGAACTGACCCAATATTAAATAATAATATAATGAACTGAAGTAATTTCAGCAGAGATAATCCATTACTGCTACTTTTCAATTTTGTGAAAGTAAAAAATAAGTACCAATATGCATAACAAAAACATATGCCTACTTCAAGCACTTTTTGCTTAATCCTGCAAACAATGATCTTGTCAAAAAAATGTTCAAACAGTTAAAAATTATATAAAACTTAAAAATTACTACAATTGTCTAAAACCAAACCTCGTCATCTGCATATGGATAAATGTGCAATAGCAAATTTCACTTGTCAATGCTCAGTGGCTTTTGTACAATCTTGCCAACAAACATGTTATGCTGGGCAGATGTTAATAACTAGATAAAGATGCCCCTGCTACACGAGTGGGCATAAGTGACTTCATAAATTTACACATTCTTGATATTTTTTAACACACATACTTTGTCTAAGACACTAGCCTGCTCTTGGGCATGGGAATTAATTGGAGACAAATACTGGGACAGGCTGCATTTGAAGACGATGAAAATGATGTTATGCTTGGCTTGTTCACCTCGCTCCCTCTGTGTCCTGGCATACCATGGGCATGTGAGTAGTGCAGCATAAAGAACAGTGACATTCTGACCTATGAAAGGAAAAAAGGAGTTCACCCATAAAGTGAATTAAAAATAGAAATAAAAGTATAATGATAACATATATATATTTATTCAAAAATATATTACTTCTGGAATTTAAAAAAACTTCATACCTGAAACTCATGTACAATTCTAAATTCAGAAAAAATAATTATGGGGACAAACACAGTATTCACACCTGGGAGAAATTAAGAACAATGAAATATAATCACAAGTAAATTAAAGATGGTTAAATTATTTGTTATATAAAAAAGCATGGTAACTGATTATCAAGACTGCATAATGTAATTTTCAGCAGGAGTCACATTTACAGCAAATATGACCAATTCAAGTTGCATATCTTATATTGACAGTCAACAAATTCACATATCAACTTTTCCACTGCTAGCTTGGGGATACAGAATAGGCCCTTCTGTATATCCTACAAGATAACAAATGGTGACAGGAACTGTGATGGTGCAGTAGTTAGCATGCTGAACTGGCAACTAAAAGGATCCTGGTTCAGATCCTCCAACTTGTTCAGCTTGGGTCAACTACAGTGGTGTGCACTTTGTCAAGCACTTCACTCCAATTGCCTCAGTACTAAATGAACTGTTTGTGTTACTGTGCTGTAAAACACCAAACAAAACCTTTCACTGATTCCCATGTTAAAAGTACCTTTGAAGAGGCTGAGAATATAATGCTGAAACTTTTTCCTGGCCTCATCTGTGATGGATTCAGGGATGTGCATCAGTGTTAATTGTTTCAATTGCATGAGTTCATTTTCATCCAAGTCTGGGGTTGAAAAGTCTACATCTGAACCCTCTAGAGAGGCCTTCACTTCTTGAAGCATTTCTAGGGAATCCTTGATTTTCAAAAAGTCTGGAAAAAAATTATAACAGCCTCAATACAGGAGTAACAACATATTTTAGTGCATATGGTCATCAGGTCAGTAGGAATAGTCTGAACATGATTTTAATGATGAACTCTGTGATGGCCATATTGGGATTAAGGTATTATCCAATGAAGAACAATATTACATCACAAAAAGTGTTTTAGTGTGTTATGTGTAGGGTTGTACAAATGTAACAAAAGAAAAGAAAGAAGTCAACAAGCTTTGTAAATTTTAACAAAATAATTTATTTCCCTAGAAAACAATGTAAAAATTAGAAATAGGACTTACGGTTTGTGAATATAATTCAAACATTAATCCAAAAGTTGAAAAATATAAGTCCTATCACTAAACAGTTCTAATTTAATCCAGGTTCGAATCTCGATGAAATTCCAATATGGAGGCAGTGACGTCAGATGTGTTCATTGTACAAATGGCAACAATTCCTCGTTGAATCACAGTTTATGTTTCCATTCAGAATTCCAGAATAAATTTCCACTGAATTTCTTTGTCCCAGAACTTTTTATAAAAAAGTACACTTGTTTAAAATTCTAGAGAATAAATTATTAAATTCCAAAAAACAGGTAACTTTTAAAACAATCTGGCTTCAACAATAAAAACACCTTGCAAACTCAAGGTGTAAAGATATGACTAATTTTAATGCGAACTGACTGTTTTAAACCTCGATTTTAGATCACATGGTAGCTCACGTGATGGACTTTGGTGACACTAATTTGAACATCTCAATAGAAGCGCACAACTGGTAGGCACGTCCACCATGGAAGAACTTAGCTAATCTGATAAAATTCAATAAAAAAAGTTGTTTACATGTTAGAACTATCACGCAATCAGAAAATGACCTTGGTAATAGCCAATTGTTTTATCTTGACATTTACGAAATCTATGAACCAGAGTGAGCTAAAAATAGTGCCTAACAAATCTTATATCTAATCAGGTCAAGCCAATTTTCCGAAAAGAGATTCAGATCCAATGAAAATTATCATTACAATAAAATGTAATGAAACAAAATTTTAAAATTTTTTTTTTAAAACTAACAAACAAGTAATTTAATTACATATTCGTAACAAGTGAAAATCCCGTGTCAGTATGATCATTTATTCACAATTAGTAACATGAATTTAAAGCTGGCTGCCAGGATGATACTATCAATATCAGATCAGCATCATTTTCATTACAGACATACTACATGTCATAAGAATTCTTTTACTGAAAACCCCATGCCAATATGGCCAATAGTTCTGAAGGAGTAGTGATAGTGATTGAGTGTAAATCCAATGTTGATATATGCATCAATGCAGAAGAAACAAATTTTTCATGTTTTTTACGACCATTTACGAGTCCACAAGTGAAAACCCTGTGTTAATATGAATATCCTTTCTGGATAAGTATCAAGAACAAGATTTTCAAGGTGTTTAACACACTGAACATTAAAATCAGCCCTATTTTCATATAGGACCATCTACATCTCATAAAATGTCTTCAAGTGAAAATGCCATTAATATTACCGTCTATTCCAGAGGAACAATGATAAAGCTTTTCAAGAAGGCATCAGAGCCAAAAATCATGTAACTTCTAAACTTCAGTTTCAAAAAAAGACTATGTACCAATAAAGTGGTCTATCATTATATAGTTCCTCTAATATAAGACAGGTACAGTTATAAATCATAACGGGCCAAATGCATGAGCAGATTCTTCTTAAGGGACACACATCTTCATAGAAATCTGCTATAAATAAGCATATCCTCAATTTATACTCTGCCATCACTATGACAAAATATCTCATTTCAAACCCTAAGCTAACCTTTTGCACCGTCTCTATATGTGTGTGGGGGGGTCTGCAATTACTGTACACATCTTCACAACTAATCAATCACATCTTAAAGACTCCATATCTTTGTGTAACTCTGGTGATGTAAGAGGTATTATGCAACACAAAGAATGCACATAGATAAGCATAACAGCATATATTAATCAAATATATACAATTCCTACTTTTCAAGTGAAAAGCAAGGGCATTATCAGGCATTAAAAGCCTATGATAATCCTTTGTTCTAATAAATATTCCTCTGTAATGAATATATACAACATAAAAGAACTACCAGTTCTCATCAAGAATACAACATAACAATTATTTTACTGATTTATTCAAACTATTAGATAAATCATAACTGCATGTATCTTGTTATTTAGGACCCTTCTAAAAATAGATTCAATTTGAGCACATCTCTCCACCTGCAGAAACCATTCTCATAATCAATATTTACAACACTGTAACATATTCATTTATTTTATTTCATACAGTATATTTCCTTTTATACATAGCTGCCAACCCCCAAGTACAAAAATACTGATTGCTTATGACAAAAATACTGATTTTCAGGACCAAATACTGATTTTTAAAAATTTTAATGCATATATAACTACTTACAACATATACAACCATCAGTAAGGTAGGACAGTGCCTTACATAATTATTTAATGTCAAAGATGCATGTGTTGCACACTTGCACCTTCTGGGCGGGCACCCTGTTCCATTCGGCTGCCCATTCAGAAGGTGCAAGAGTGCAACACACTCAGACACAGGCTGTTTATAGGAGCCTTTTCCACACCTTGTTTATTGTTTTCAATTATTATTGATTCCAATGTACCAACTTTCATTGATAATCTCAATTTTGTGTGATTTTCTTACTGAACTGTTTTCATTCTAGCATACAAGTAATCCTTTGTGATTTTACTATCTGGAAAATGTGTGCAAAATAAATCGCCAGCAACACTAGTACAGTCCTACCCACTTATGTCGACATCACTTATGTCGACAAGCCGCCTATTTCAACAAAAAAGCAAAGTCCCAGTCCCTTGGTCTACTATTACTACCAAAATTGTCATGCTTATGTCGACGTCGAGATAAAAAAAATAAACGTACATGTCGACAGAAGCCCTTGGTCCCAGCTTGAACAAATCCTTTGTTTTCTAATCATTTATGTCGACAAGCTGCCAGTTCCAACCCATTATTTTTTCAACAATTAGTTGATCTTGCCGCCAGGCTTTAATTTTACCGCCTTATCATTTATGTCGACCAGCTGCCTATTCCGACCCAAACTTTGTTCAACAATTAGTTGATCTTGCCGCCAGGCTTTAATTTTCTCGCCTAATCATTTATGTCAGCAAGCGGCCAGTTCCGACCTGTACTTTACTCAACAATTAGTTGATCTTGCCGGCAGGCTTTAATGTCGCGGTCGGATAAAAAAAACCCAGGTTTTTGTATGGTCCTATAAAGTTGGCCTCTCGCGGCGACTTAAATAAAAGCAATGAAATCTGATCTGATTCTTGCATTTTCCAAAGTGATCGGTGATTAAAACAAGTTTATTGCGCTGTGAAAGTTTCATTTTTAACTTTATTTATTTTTACGATGGCTACTAACGGCAGTGTAAACGCAGATTAAATTTACAGTCTCTGGGAACTAAATATCTGGCTGTTAAGGAAGTTGAGGGTGGGACATCTCGCAAAGATGTCTGTGACAAATTTTAAATGTATTGAGCAGACGTTGTTACAATATTGTATTATAAGAATCATTTTCTTTTAATACCTCATTAGCATGTGTCAATGGATACAATATTATGCCTTCATTAATCATATCAGCCGCATATCTCTTGTTCGCTTTTATGTACTTTTCACGATGACTTCTGTAACTAAATACGTGTACTGTTTGACAGGTTTTCATTTCCCTGTGAATAGCCCCATCCCCTTGGTAGCCTCAGTAAGATGGGAACAGACTGACCAAAATCTAGGCCAATTTAAGTACATGTACTCCAAGTGTGTAAATAACAACTATGCAACCATGTGCTTATGCCAACATTGAATAATCGTAGTGAATGTTTTTCATATCAGGATGTGACCGATGCAATATTTTAATGTGGATTTTATTACACAAAGGTAACCAAAATGTAATTTGTCAATATACAAGTGTATCTGACACTGGTTTTGTCTTCATGTAATCAAAATTTGCATTGTTTGCTTTCTCAAAGTGTCAATGCTACTCACTGACGACAGGTCACCCCTTACTGACGAATTTAACTTGTATCTTTTTTTCAGAACCCCACCCCACAAACACTTATCTCGACATCCGCCTATGTCGACAATATTTCCTCGGGCCCGAGGATGTCGACATAAACGGGTAGGACTGTAACTGAAAGAGGAAGGTTCATTGCTAAAAGAAATTTAATAAACCGAATTTCGATCGAATTACATCAAGGTTCTGTCTGGTATTTATATACATCCAAGTTCAGGCTGAGCTGTCTATGATGAAGCAGCAAGCTGATGTTTATTAGCTTTTTCATGCTCTTGTATTTCATGTGCGCCCAATAGCGAAATCACATTACACAATTTCCAAAACATAAAGTCTTCTCCTTTACAAGATGATTTCACAAATCTAAACAAGACGGTCCTTTCAGTTCTGGTGAAAATTCTGAATATTCTGCTTTCCTATTCAACATGATCAGAAGTTGAATATTATGAAGATGAGACAGTGGTAGCAGTAACTGTTTGCAAAATCCAATATGGCGGATAAAGACAGGCATGATAGCCTCGATTTCGAATGAACCAATCATATTGTAGAACTGTATTCCTATACACATGCGACACATTTCTATCAGAATGGAACCGAGTGCCCATTCTAAACTGAAAATTGCAAGGAAATTTTTTATTATTTTTTTAAAATTAAAAAAAACGTATTTTTTACAAAAATAACGTACTCCCGTATTCAGGTCCAAAATACGGGACAAATACGGAAAAAATGGGACAGTTGGCAGCTATGTTTATATTATTCTGACCTAATTATCTAAGTATTGATAACAATGTAAAGATGTACTATTGATCCATAAATTAGATTACAATTTGTGAGTGGAAATCCATATTTGTACAAAACTGGTGGATCTCAAAAAAAACTGTTCGGCTGCAAGTTTGCATTATCCAATGGCTAAATGAATTGCAAGACACAATTTAAGACTGATTTCACTTTAGTGTGTGTGTGAGATTTGGGATTTTAATATAGCTTTAACAATTTTTCAGTCATATCACTACAATGTCTGCAGTGTGGCACTTTATAGTGATGTTTAACACTGAAGTATCATGCCACAGACATGTAGCATCATGTTCCACCCAGTCACATTATCCTAAGACCAGGCCAACCAGTCCTAACACTAGCCTCTTAATGCTGAGTGCCAAGTGAGGCAGCTGCTAGCACCATTTTTTAAATAAATCTTTGGTAAGACTCAGCTGGGGTTCAAACCCATAACCTCTCGCACCTGAGGCGGACACACTAACCACTTAAGCCACTGCAGCGGTCTGATTTCACTTTAAAGTGAATACCTTTACTGATCTGTCCATGACACGAACATATAGTAAAAAAAGTGTCCTTTATCATTTCACCAATACTTGTTTTTGATTGTGCATAAATACAAATTCAACAAATGATCTTTAATCTTAATTTTAAAAGTCACTCAAGTCCAAGAGAAAGCACAATAAAATAAATTTCAAAGTCTATGCTTTCGTAGACCAGGACAAGACAAGAACTGACTGCTGATGAGAAAATGGTAGGATGCTAGTAATTGCATATACTAAAGTATTGGTCATGTATACTTACGACTCGTTATTAATAAAAAGCAGTATTTTATATTTAAGTTAACAAATGCTTACTATTTAAAAAATGTAAAGTACATTTACAAAATAACATGCAATAAACATGCAGTCAGCATTTTGATGGCAAAACATTTTATTAAAAGAAAAATATACCATCTTCCTTGTAATTCGTGGATCTTTTCAAACCATGGTAAAGCCTTCCAGTTGCCTGCACAGCATCAGTTGCTAAGCTGACGAGATTGGTACTGGAAAACTCTTCGACTGTTGACCTAATGAGAATGATTCAAAATACAATTGTTAGCTACTTCCATAATTTTCTTTTTTAAAACTACCAGACACTTTTAAAATTTCAATTTCGGAAATCAGTAAAATGCATGTAAGTATTTCACAGCAATACAACTGCCCTGTATTGTTATTTATTTCAAGTATTTTATTAAAACGCAAATAACTTAGCACTAAACACAGTCAGTATCAGGTTACAAATTATCCTTATATATAAGGAAGGACAGTTTTGGATGCATCTTTTTAAATGTGGTTTAATTTAAGCAATTTTGCGACATTAACAACATCTAAAATGAAATTGTCAATGTCATACAACTAGCATCAACTCTTTTGCCAATATGCTATGATTATTTGCAGCAATTCATCCACGTCTTTGTCTGATGTCCACCAGTTTCTTCTTGTAACTGAAATCCATTTAAGCTGATTAAGAGGGAGTGATCATATTTGGCATCATGTTTCAAAAAGACAGGTGACCACTCTGGTGGCCTAGTGGTTAGAGCATCCATCTCGGATGCAGGAGGTCACAGGTTCAAATCCCGGCTGAGTCATAGCAAGGACTTCTACAAATGGTACTAACAGCTGCCTCACCTGGTACTCAGCATTAAGAGATTAGTGTTAGGACTGGTTGTCCTGGTTAAGTTGGAGTATACTTCTTTAACGAAATGAATAAAAATATATTAATACTGAAGAAAGTGTTTAGATAGCTTCATTTCATTCATGATTCTTATCATCCTTTTAACCAATTTCGGTATTCCCAGTTTCCATGGCATTCCAGCCAACTGAAATGTAGGCCAACTGAACTTGAAAACATGCACATTTGCTTGTGTGGGAATTTGAATTTATTAGGAAAAAGGCATCCAAGTAAGTAAAGTCTGACTAAAACATTATAATTTTAGTTTGTGGAAAAGCACTGATATAGGCTGCCAAGTGTGTGAGATATTCCTGAAAATCTGACTTATTGTTCTGATGTTAATCGAATTCAGAACATGCTACATAGCACCATTATTGGGACAGGAAGATCTTGATGCCCAAAACATAAATATCAGGGTCACGGTCTTACATTGTAGGACTACTTATTCATCAGTGAAAAATGTGTACAAACTTTGTAAATCCTTTGTGTACTACTCTTTATCGAAGCATGTCAAAATTTGTCTATTTACATCTGTCCATGGTTTGTGCCCCTGAAATAAAGGCCATGTAATGTAATATTAGAATGTGACAATTAGGCCAGGGTGCAGAAATCTTACTTACGGTGTTCCTGAATTTTTATTTATTTGCATCTGTACAATATTTCATTGCTTTCAAATGCATACTGACTGTCAAAAAATGCATATAAATAATGATGACAAATACCGCCCCCCTCCCCCCAAAATATGATGCATTATTAATTGGTCTTTTTTCAAACTATTTTGATCAAATTGATAAGTCTAACATTGATGGACTACAGCTTCCGTTAGGGACCCCTCGGCGAAAATTGGGTTAGAAATTTTAAATCAAGGAATGAAATGGCTAAGTTTTGTGCATTTTTTAATATCCTTGATGCTTTTAGTTTTAAAATGGAGGGTGGGTTACAAACAAATGGGAAGATGTGCGAATACAAGAATCATTCATACGTGAAACAGATAACCTTTCTGCAAATGACACATGGAAAATGTTTGAGGAGAACATCAAACAGTTAATGGAAAAATTTATACCATCTAAGACCTTATCTGGAAACAAAACAAACAAGCCTTGGATAGACAAATCCATTAGAGCCCAACACAGAAGACAGAACAAATTGTTTGCAAGACAGAAAACAACAGGAAAAACAAGAGATCGGAAACTATACAAAGAAGCAAAAGCAAGATCACAACACTTTGAACGGCAGGCCTACTGGAGATATATTGAAAACTTGATAG